>VZTT01056397.1:15159-25917 GCA_013400855.1 Buphagus erythrorhynchus
GTATCTCTGGATGTTTTGGGGTCCCAGGTGTGGCTCCAGGTGGGCGCTATTCCTGTATCTCTGCGGATGTTTTGGGGTCCCAGGTGTGGCTCCAGGTAGATGCTGCCCGTACCTGTGCAGGTGCAGTGGCAGCTCCGGCCAGCAGAGGGCGCTGCGCGGGCAGGTCCCGGTCTCGTCTCACCTGTGCCAGGTGAGCCCACATCCAAAATCCCAAATCCCGCGCTCCCTCCACTCTGCTGGCATCCCCCAAGGCTGTTGCAGGAAATGAGGAGTTGTCGCTGCTGGCTTTATCCTTTTAGTGTGATATGGGGTTTTTATCTGACTCAAGGTCAAAGAATCGGGAGCCTAAACTGCAGACTTCCAGCTCAGAATGGGTTGGGTTGAAAGGGACCTTAAAGATCACCTGTTCCAACCCCCTGCCATGAGCAGGGACACCTTCCACTATTCCAGGTGGCTCAGAGCTCCATCCAACCTGGCCTTGGACACTTCCACGGATGGGGCAGCCACAGCTTCTCTGGGCAANAGGAATGTCAAAACATTGCAGATTTTTTGTTCCAAGCCAGCATTCTTTTGTTTGAGATTTATTGGCATTTTCTCCTGGTTGGTTCCATACAGGAGTGCTTTTCGCCAAGGGCTGGTTACTGGAAGCAAAACTGTAATTCATCCTGTCTTACATTGGCTTCTTCAGAGGACCAGTGAACTCAGGACAAGAGCTTACCTGGCACGTTTCTTAGTGAAACTGGAAGTGCCAGCAGAGTTCCTACAGGATGATACTGTGGCTGACTTCAACCAACAGGTACCATTTCTCATGAATGCCAACACTTTACGTTAATTAAAGTGCCAGTGGGAGGAGGGATAAATGAATCAAGGAGTTACTGCTGGAATACATGTTCAAGTGAGTTATGTTAAAAGCTTGTTGGAATCAAGGACAAGCAAAGATTCATAATGTCTTGACCACTTTTCCTCCAATAACCCTGAAATTATGTATTAATAAGTAGCATTGAATTAAAAGGCCTTAGCCCATTAAACACTGGGTGCCAAATAATGTTCAGAGCCGTGTTGGCTTAGACAGACTTCTAGTTCTTAATTTTTGAACAGGTTTGGGTTTTTTTTTTTCTATGAAATATGACCTGGGTATTTATAAAATTACCACTTCAAACAAGTCCAGAAAATGTTATGACCAGAAGTCGATATCTCCTAATTGTCCATTAATTGTATTTTTAGTCATGATATTCCTTTGATAGTATTTGATGCCTAATATTTGTATGAGCGTTACTCCACTTTTGCTTTAACCATTTATTTTTTTTGTGAATAAAGAAAAGATTTCTTTTTCTCCATGCTGACATTCCCATTTATTATGTTCCCACTTCTTTTGTGAGCATTAAATGTTGATTTTAGATAGACTGGGTGGGTTTGAAATGTAAAACTTGAAGTGATCCAAAGTTTTGGGGTTATTATCTGAGGTACATATTTACTTAATTTTTTCCAGTTTTCTGTGCCTTTTGTTCTGTAAAACCACAGTGGGTTTGAGTGTTTGTAAAAGGTAACTTGATCTATTAACTCAGTATCAGCAAAGCTGAACAGTCTGACTGAGGCTTGAGTAAGCCTTTTATTTTTTTGTTACCTCTAACAATATTGGATTTATACCTTGAAATAACTCAGCAGAAGTAGCAGAGAGAGAAAGGAATGCAGATTGTATGTTTTGTTCAGTATGTCACACTCTTAATGTGTATAAATATCCACCTCCATAATTTCCATTACGTAAGATGTGTTCCTTTTTGGGATTACAGTAATAGAACCATCTTATTAAACTAATACCCTGCTGATTAATTCAAAACAGAAGCTGGGGTAATAAAATGCCTTAGTGCAATATAACATGACAGTGCAAATATTTAGATACTAATGAATTAAACAATTAGCCTGAATTATTTAGATACAGTCTTGCAATGGTGTCTTTTAAGGGAAATTTCAAAAATGAGAGTTTGGACACCTTACAACACAGTCAAGTTTTATGGGTGTGTAGAGTCAAGTGAAAATGAATTTTTGTAAATTACTTACAGAAGATACTCAGCAAACCTGCCACCTTCCCAGCCGTGTTGTGATTTAGACACTGGATTGCCTGCAATATATAATTTAAGAAATAAGCAACTTCAGGCATTAATCTCATTGTTCAGGCTTCACTGCTTTGCTCCCAGGTGCCAGAGATCTCTCTTTCCATATAGGAACCTGGGTGTTTTTTTGGTCATTTAAGTGTGTCCCTTATTTCAGGTGCATGTGGAGCACCCAAAGGGAAAAGTGAGAACCTTTTTTTATGATCCATCAAACTCTGCCTTGTCTGCCTTGAATCCTGCCATTGGCCTTGAAATTTCATGTTCCAATGGGGAAAAGTCTTATGGAACTCCTCTTTTGACAGTGGTAGAGACACACACAGGAAAACTCGTGGATACCAGCAGTGGGAAGGCAGTTGCTCAGAGACCACCTGCTCATTTTCATTTTTATTAAAGGACTTCCAGGGTACATAAGAAGCCAGTTGGGTTTTACTCCTGCATTTTGTAACTTGTTCCTCCTTGTCCAGCCTGTGCATTCCTTGTCACACCTCTATTTGCCACTTAATCCAGCTCTTTATGATTTTATTTTCTTCTCCTTAGTCATTCTATTGCTATTTTTTTTAATTCCTTCCAGCTTGTCAGTGTGTGCTTGATACTGAACCAACCAGAACTGAGCAGCGTGCTCTGGATGCTGCTTCCCCAGGGTTTTATAGAATGGAGTTGCTGCTTCACTGCTCAGGACTCTGATGCCTTTGTTTGAACTGGCCTTTGCTGTTGCCATTTGGTATTCACCTTTCATATCAACTGCTCTTTCCAGGAAGTAGAAAATGGCTTGATACTCTCCTTTTAGATTTTTCCATCTCATTGAAGGGCTGTTTCTGTGGAGATTATCTTTCCTTATACCTCAGCTTGCATTTCTCCCAGTTGAATCTAAATTTATTTTCTCTCCATATTTCTAAACTCTTGCTGTCCCCTGTTATTTCTCTACCCACACAGACTTTCACACTGCCTCTCAGTTTAAGATTCCTGGTGGGCAAAGTACTGGTGTGGAAGTAGCACACTGTCTCCTTGTCTCTGAGTGCTGAGCTGCATCTATCAGTCTCTGGGATGTTCTGAGGGTTATGCAACGTGGCACAGCCATTTCTCACGTGTTCACTCAGCTCTGCTCTTGGGCCACTCTGGAAACTCAAGCCCCATTTCTTCCATCAAAAGTGTTGTTAGAGCAAACTCTTCCTTTTGGGGCTGACTGGGGCAAACTCTTCCTTTTGGGGCGCATTTATATATGTGGTGTACACAAATGTATAGTAGGAGTAATTTGTTAATTTGTCCCTCTCGGGTGACATCTCATCTTCCTGTTTTACAAATACACTCTATTACAAAAGGTGAAAATACTGAGGAAATTGTGAAGTTCTGATTGTCTCTTCAAATGGAACATAATGCACTATGATTTTTAAATTTCTGCTTTATAAGCTGACAGGCTTTTGCAATGGAAAATGCCTTTTTATCTTGTTCTCATCATATTTCTATGTCTACATTTACTGTCTTAGTTCTTAGTAAAACTGTGTTGATCTGAAAATCCTTAGACACAGAACTCATTCTGCACAATTTCCATTTCTTTTCACAGTATGAAGAACTCATGGAAGCATTTAAAAACCTACATAAGGAGAACGAGCAGCTCAAAATATCTGGTTTATCAACTGCAGAAATAAGAAGGGTAAACAAACTCCACAATTTTTAATTTAGTTGTTTTTTTGTGTGTCAGTTCCACGTTTGTTGGCTTTGTGGACAGTGTGAAAGCCATAGAGGCCAGAGCTGGTGGGCACTGCAGCTGCCTCTTGACACTGCTCTCTGTTGGCAAACACAAAGTCCTCACTTGTGTTTAGAGCTGAGCTTTCTGGAGCAGATTGGGGAACGAGGCTGCCAAGACTCTGTGCAGCATGATTTCCAAATATTAGAACTCCATTTCCTCTGAATGCAGACTCATACAAAGCCTTTTGCTTTCCTGTTAGTGGCTAATAATTCCAGAGGGTGTTGAATGAATTAAGAGCTTAAGTCAACAGAAATGATGAACCCACGTGGCTCAAGTGTTAAGTAGAGATATTTGCTCTGTTTCAGCAAAATAATTAAGCTTGTGTACAGCTTTCCAGTGGACACACAGACAAGCCAAGCAAATGTTGAGATAAGGTCTACCTTTGGAGAATTAATTTTCCTTTCTCTCATAACTATCAATCTGTACAGCCCTGCTGTTGTAAAATAGAACTAAAGAAGAATAATAATCAGATACATGTTTCAGCACTAGAAAGTGTTTCTTTTAAGACAGTCTTAATACAAAAAGTGGCAGCAGACATGGCTCATAAGCAGCTTCATGCAAATTGGTCTGCCAGGAAGTGGGTAATGCTGGTGACATTAAGAACATATGTCAGGCTGCATTAAATGTTGAATTCATGTTGATTCATTCCTTGGTGGTTTCTGTTTGTTTGTTTTTATTTTAGAGAAATCCACCTGCTTTTATTTTAAATGTTCACATTAATACTCAAGGATGCAGATGAAGTATGTTAGCATAAAGAGAGTGGGAACTGTGGGGGAAGTAAGAGAGGAGAGAGATTGGAATTCTGGATGTTTGATCATAGATCAATAAAATTATAACCACCTCCATGTATTCAGGGAAGAATTCTGATTTTCATATTAATTTGAAGAGAGTTTAGTCCAATCCAATATACACGGGGAATTAACATTTCTTTATCTGTTTTGTCTGCTTTTTAGGACATCAGTGCAATGGAAGAGGAGAAAGATCAACTGGCCAAAAGAGTAGAGCGTCTTAAGAAGAGGGTAATAAGAGAAGTAACACTCCTACATTTCAGTGTCATAATCCTTGGCCTGCAACTCCGATTTTGGAATGCAAACAAGGATTAAGATAAACACACTGTATGTCTAGGAAGGAATCAAGTAACTAATTGACCTACAGGGAATCTCCCCAGGCGTTGATCCAGAGCTTTTAAGAATCTCGAGTCCAGTACTTTGCTGTCATTTCTGAGTAGTAACGTGTATGGAAGGGAAGTGCTAAGTGGGCTTGTGAGACATATGATCTCTTGAATGTATTTCTCAGCTATCTGACAGCAACATGCACTATTTATCCACTTGCTGTAGGTGGAGACAGTACAAAATCATCAACGGATGCTTGAAATAGCAAGACAGCTTCGCTTAGAGAAAGAGAGAGAAGAATCTCTGGCTCAACAGAAACAAGAACAAAAAAGTCAGGTAATGGCATAACAACATACCTGTTAAAATAAAGAGTTGTTGATGTTTGTTTGGGAATTGTGCATTTTAAAAATACATCAGGAACAGCAGTAGCTGGGAGAGTTTCTCCCAGCCCCAGAAAATTAAATCCCATTTAAAAGATCTATGTACATTTTAAGAGAAGAGGCTTGACCCTGCAAGTTTTGAACACCACAGTGAAGGTACTTGGCTGCCTCAGCTCCCACTGACATCATCCTTTAGCATTCCCAGGAAATGTTCCATGACTTATTGCTGGAGCACCCAAAGGGAACTCTTCATATTTATGGTAGTGAGCAAATGTTTCCTTGGTTTGATCTCGATCTGATTTTCACAAAGATTTCAGGGGCTGAGCAACACAGCAAGTACCTCATCTTTTTCCTGGGTGGGGGCAATATGTATTCAGGCATTTAGGCCCCTGAACTTGGGAAAAATTATGTCCTGAGAAGCCCTGGGAGCAGCTGACATCCAAGTGTAAGGGTGGGTTTTATTCCTGTCCTGTGTTGTCAAAACAAGGTACTTCAAGAGTCCAGTGACATTTTGTTACACTGTCTCACCAAATTCTGTAGCCCAAGTTTCAGCACTATTAAAATGGGAAAAGCCCTCAGATTTCTTATATTGCAGCCTTTGTCTGGATGTGGGATCAATAGGAATCAGTGGCCTCTCAAGCTGTTGGGTCTTAGCTTGAGCCCAAATAAGATCAAATGAGACTAAAATGAATGTGATGTCCAGTTAATTCCAGTTCTTACTACACATCTCTCTAAGTCACAAAAATGGAAATCATCTGGGGCTTGTTTGGCAGGAAGCTTTCCAGACTGCTCTTGGGATGGACAGTGGATTGCTGTGACAACTCAGCTGCATTGCAGGATAAGGAGAGTTGTCTGCTGCAATCCTGATTCCTGCTGCCTTTTGTTGTTGTTGTAATGCTCAAGCCACTCGTATTTTTGGTTGAAAATTGTTGGATGAATTTCTGCCATCAGACAAAATATCAGTTGGGAGAACAAGAACATTCTTCTCAATTAACAGGAGGGAATATCAAGTAAACCCAGGCCAAGTGTTGAAAATTTGGTCTGGCAAATTCCCTTGTGAAGCAGAAAACCACCAGACGTTAGAGCTGCCACGTTTTGTGTTTGGGGTTCTTTGGGGCTCTGCTGGTTTAGTTGTTTGCACGTGGATTTCCAAGGAATGACCTTGTGTGTGTCCAATTGTCTCTCCAAAGTTGTTCCACGCAGAGCAGAAGCTGCAGAGAGCCCAGGTCCAGCTGAAGGAGATGCAGCACATGGTGGCAGATTCCAAACCAGACAGTGAGTAGGGCTTTTCCTGTTGCATTCTAGGTTAGTGTGGTGCAAAACATGCCACAGAATGGTGTATAAATTACTTCCAAAATGACAGAATCTGACTACTTCTCAATTTAAATTTCGTAAACCAAGTCATTGTCCTATTCTTTCTAGAACATTTACTATTTCAGTTGCATCACACAACTGCTTTGGTTTCTCTTCTGAGTTAAAGGATTTTTCTCAGTCACCACCTTATAGCATTGTTATTACTTTATAATGTTACTTTGATTTTTTAATGATTCTCATCTGCCTCTGAACCACAAGTAAAAAAGGAGTATCTGAACCATCTCTCAGGGACTTGCAGTGGATTTTATAACTGCTCCTTTTTTGCAGTAGCTATCAGAGAGTTCATACAGCAAAGCTGTGTCAACAATTCTATTTCAGTTCCTGGGTTTTTTTAAGGCCAGTGGAAACTCGATGGGTTCAGTTCACAGAAGCAAAGGTAACATAATAAAATGCCAGTAAATATGTCATTTAATCACTGAAATGAAAATAAAGTTAACATATTTAATTTCCTTATCTTGAGTCCTGCTTGCAGGGGAAAAAACAAAAAGTATTTAGATGTTCCCAATCAAAGCTCGGAGTCATTACTTAAGAAAACTTGTGTTGAAATGTTGCCCAAACAAAGACCTCAGGACTCAGCTTTGTAATTGCTTTCCCCAGTTACAAAGGCACTGTTTGTAGCAGCAATTACAGAATGCCAACTGTGGGGTTTTTTTAATAATTGAAATTAGGTGACCACAGTGCCCTGAATAGGTTCCATTTATTTAAAAAGCTTTGTTGGTCTACATGGTAGCACAATTTATTTCATTTTGAAGATTCCCTTTGGCTGCAGTTTGGTACCTCAGCTGCCTCCTGGTATCACTGTAGCCTTGTCTGCTGACAGTGCAACAGCTGGATTTTCACTGGAAGTCACATCCTTCCCTTTAAAGGAAACTTCTTGCATTTTTAATACTTCAGGTGTTTTTACTTCCTAAACAAGATAAAATGTTCTGAATTGTTGCTAATGAGCAGAAGCTTTGTTGTTTGTCTTATGGATTTGATTACTTCACTTTATAATTAATTTTATATTTAAAGAAATGTAAAGGAACTCTGTAAGGAATGCAACTAGCACATATTCATGAGTATGATTAGCATGCAATTAGCATCAGCCTGCTTGAGCTGTGCCAGGAGAATATGCCTTGTGGTTGGTAGGATTTTAACTCTTAGAAACATCATATTTAAAAGAATTTGTACTGTATCATTAATTGTTATGAGCTGCTACAAACCAGCTGGAAGTGATGCTGTTGGTTCACAGAACACTCTTTCCCTGTTTATTAACTTTAGTCTTTCCCTGTTTATTAACTTCAATCCTTCCCTGTTTAATAACTCCAGTACTGCTTGGGATATTGTTTTAACTGGAGAGGGGTTTGCTGCTGGTATCTTTGCTGCATGAACAGAAATTGATAATATGAAGAAACAAACCAAATCACTGAGTTCTTGGTCTCTGTCCATTTTACAGGAAATTACTGGTTACTTTATTGGCAGAAATATGAATAAGTGAATGAGTAGCTTGAAAATACTGATTAAAAGAATGTGTTAGAACGATTTGTTGATGAACAGTAAAATGTGTAATTTATAAACTTCATTAAGTTAATATTAGAAATAGATTTAGAACACTGAGAACTTCAAAGACATTTGTCAAAGAAGCATTGCTTTGTACAGATGCCTATTTTATTTCGTTTTTGATGAAAACCAGAAATTTAGGAACCTATTACTTAAATATTCCATTTGATATAAAAAATTAATATTTTTCTCTTCCACACAATGATCTTTTCCTAAAATTCCAAGTTTAAATGATCTCCTCCAACACTGCAGACCACATTACAATTAAAGTTATAGAAGTATTTGGTAAAGGAGACTGGCTTAGGTGGAACTTTATTTCATCTTCAAATCATTTTATTTATTATAAAGTCACTGTCAATCGATGCAAGGTCGTGATAAAGCACTTTTAAGATAATTTGGTATCTGTGATGAAAGTACTAATCTGGTTGGTGAGATTGATGGTGTTGCTGTAGTTGATTTTTTTAAGGTCATTAACTCTTCTACCCCATTTTGAACAAACAAGGCAGCAAAAATTCAATGTGGTCTCTCTTAAAAGGATTAAAAGGAGTTTAGTAAAAGGTTTAGAGAAATTGAATGGGTGTTTGGCTTGTTTTTGTTTGGTATTTACACCAGATATCTCAAAGAAAATAGCAAATTATCACTGATTAAATAAAAATAGGGAAATGGCTGAATAATGAGGAGAGTGATGATTCCAAGTGACCATAATGACTTGGGAAGCCAAGCCCTTGCCAACTGTATTTATTTTAAGGAATAGCCGAATTCCAGGATATTCCTCCAGGAATAATGTATATGCAATGTATTTATGGCATGTGGGGCTTTTCCTAAGAAGTGTGAGAAGAATTTGTGGGTCACGTGTGGGAATGGGAGAGCTGGAGCTCCCACTGTCATAGATGAGGTCCCTTCCCTGCTTTTATTTCTGGGAGAAAATGCCTGAGGAGAGTTTCTTTACCTCTGGGTTTGGCTCTGGCACACCCAGCCCTGCAGCCCCAGGCCAATTCAACATTCAAGAAGAGCACTGAAAGGTCAGAGAGGTTTCAAAGAACTCTAATAATAATGAAAAACATGGAAAGCAGAACTTAGAATTGCAAATTCAGGAAGCTTTTTGGTTTTTCAGGGATGTATGGAAGGGATGACTGATCTGCCAATATTTGCTTGTCCCAGGCCTCTGTTTAAGAGAGGGAAAGTGGAAGTGATTTCTTGGAAGCTGTGGAGGAAATAATTTCAGCACCTTCTTTGTGGCTGCAGAAAGAGAAGGAAAGGATTTGATGCTGGAAGTCTGTTCTAGACTTGGTCATGGCCTTCCCGTGTGATATTAAACAAATTGTTGGCAGAGAGTCTATGAAATGAGTGTCCCTCTCTCTTTTCCCCCCTTTGAAAAACTGAATTCCTGTTGCAAATAATTCTGGTCCAGGATGCCCAGTTGGCAGCCTGTAGAGGGAAAAGCAGTGGGATTCTGAGCACAAGGTTAATCAAGTTTTAGCACCATTAACAGAATTATTCAGAGAAAATTGCCTCTCTTCTACATGACTGAGCAAGCACGAATAAACTCTTTCTCCCATCCCTCTCTTTAAAATAACAATAATAAAAAAATTTGAATGGAAAACATGAGGAGTTGCTCTGAATAGCTCTCCACATGTAAATACGTGGTTGGCAGAAGCTTGCTAAAATAACCTGAGGGCACAGAGCCAGATTTCTGTGTGGCNATGGGAACCCAGGTGCTGTGATATCAGAAACAGCACAGAATTTAAAGTCTGAGAAAATGACAGTGTGAGGCAAATGAGAAAAGACAGAGGCAGCCTGAAGTATGCTGGCCTTTTTTTCCTCTCTAGCCTGGGAATTTGCAAAAGAATGTTCTTCACTGAAAAAAAAACCTCAGACCAGGAGCTGTCCTGTGTTTTGGTTTTTAAGGTTCTGTTAAGCAGCAAAAGTAGCTCTTAAGTAGTTACTTATCCATGTGTTGAGTTGTATAGGAGGAAAAAAAAACCAGTGTATTCAGGAAAGAAATGATATTACTCATGAGGGATGTTGACATCATGTCTTTCCCCATCAAGAAATCAAGTTTTAACTCGTTTTGTTGCTCCATTAGGACTCAGCACAACACAGAACCACTCAGGGGGTAACAGGACTTGGTAGCAGCTCCGAGGTTATTTGAGGAATAAATCAGATTGTGATCAAGGTTATACCCCATGAAGTCAAAAGGTCTCTGCTCTCATCAAAGCTCTTGTGGTTCTTTGCTAAGTTTTTTGTCATGTCTACAACAAATCATTTAAGCATGTACATTTTTATCAGAAAACTGGAGTAGCACAAGAAATGAAGTGTAGGTTATATATGTAGGTTTCTTTGCTGCTAAAAACATCAATAAATTGATTTAATTAAAATATTACAATTTCGTATCAGAATAATGTAATTGATATCACATTGATTTTCCCACCAAAGATCTTGGTTATAAATATCAGATTGGGAGTGGTGTTCCAGTCAGTTCTGAGGTGATAATT
>VZTT01056397.1:29287-42227 GCA_013400855.1 Buphagus erythrorhynchus
TTTCCATGGCTGGTGGGAGTCCCAGTGCACTGGGAAAGCTGGAATTTGCACTCTGGTGTGGCTGAGAGCTCCAGAAATTTTGGCTGGAATGAAGCTCAGCAGTTTGGGACTAAGGACAGCCAAGTGCATCTTGTGGCAGGAGGAGAAGGCACCACAGATCTGGAATACAATGGTCTGTGACTCTACAAAGTGTCCATGAAATATTTATCACTTAATCTTTATTTGCTTCCCTTTGAACTTCTGTTAAATGGTTGAATGAAAGGGAATTTTAGTTTATGTCAATAAAATTACATTTTTCACTCTGCATGTGGCAGTTTCTTTTTTCTGTACCAACTCACTGCATTTTCTCTCCACATGCACCAGTTTACTTCATTTTCAGGGCCAGCATCATGGTTCTGCCTTATCATAAAGGCACAGAACTGGAAATCCAAAAGCAGCCTCTTCCTGGCCAATACTTAATGACTCACTGAGTTTTTTGGGTCTGTTTCTCTGTTTAAAAAAAAGGAACTGGCTGGATTGTAAATCTGTGTTGCAAAGCATTTAATTCTTGGAGAAGACAAAGACACCAAGCTCTGTTTCCTTAGTTTTTCATTCTGTCTTGCAGAGAGATGAAGTCAATGCAGAAATTAATCAGCTTATTGAGAAAAGGATGATCAAGTATGAGCCAACTGATAGTAAGTTCTCCATGTATCGCCAGCAGGTAAGAAGGAACAAAATGTGTTTTAAGCAGAAGCAGGAGGAAAAATCAGTCAGTGAGTGATTTACATGCTGATTTTTTCCTTTGATTTATCTAGCATCATCAGTAGAAATACATAATAATGGAGGTCAGAAGGAAAATAAAGAGTTGTTGAACATATGTATGTTTAGGGCTGAGTCAGACGTGTCAGTGAATGTTTTGACTGCTGTCCTTGCATCACAGCAGTTCTGGAAGGGGCATTTTGCAGGAGCTATTTTGGTAAAGTTCCAGCTGTGGATGGATTCTAGGAGGCAGCATGAGGGCTGCCTGCTGCAGCTCTGTCCCTTCCTTGTGTCTGACCAAATGCCATTTTTCTCCTTTGCATCTCTTAAGAAGGAATTCTTTGATTTCTCATCCTGAGGCTGTAAAATAATCTTGCTATGAAACAGGCTGTCTGGTCCAGTCTTAGTAAATTCCCAAGTTATAAAAAGGATTTATGAACTTGGAGATTTTCAGAGCTTACACAGGAACCTGAGCGATTCCTTTTCCAGGCAACCTCAACACTGCTAATTTTGTGGATGATCTTCAGTGTGATGCTTATGGTGATGGCTTGAAAAATAAAAAGGTTTAAGTAAAATGTATCAGTGGGAGGGGAAAAATGGGGATAAGATCTGAACTGCAGTTCAGTCACAAACGCAACGTGGAACTCCGTTTTATTTTGGAAGAGATGCTCTTCCTGAGAGAAAATCCTGCTCTGGAATGTGCTGGGACCAAGGAGGGAGCTCCTGGTCAACCAGGACCTGAGGTTGCTGCTGGGAGCTCAGAGCCTGTGGAGCTCTTTGATTTCTTCTGCCAGGCCTGGGTTCTATTTCACAAAATAATCAGCTCTGTTGTTCCCTGGTTTGTCACCACAGACACCTCGTGCAGCAAAGAGCTGAGCTCCAACCCCAGCACAATTCTGTTGGAGATTTATTTAGGGAGAAAGCTGATCCTCTCAGCTGAGTGTGAGAAAGCTGCTGTGATTTGGCTTCATTTTTTTGTAAGTTTTCCCTTTCACTTGAAGAAACCAGTCATGCCTCAAATTCCTGCACCTGCATCTAAATGAATGTGTTGTGTTATTTTAGGGCAGTTTTCAACAGGATACTTTGACAAGAGAAAGATGCTTTTTTTTTTTAAATCCTTGAACGAAGGTATACTTATGTTACCAAATCTTTTCTGGTCAAAACTCAGGCACTATTAAATATTCAGTCTTGTATAAAATATTATTTTTTAAGTGCTTTATCTTCTAGACTAAGAAAAAAGAAAAAAAAATAATCTGTAATCTACACTGTTTCTGTACTTTACTGCTTTATTCATCATCTTCTAGCTATTTGCCAAGATTTAGTGGCTCGGTTCTGCTTTAGTGTAACATATTTCTGTAGGTTGGAGTAGGTTGGAGTTATAAAAATCTGTATTATGACATTTGTGAAATCTTGGATAACTTTCTAGTTAAGCCATGTTGGTGTATCTTACATATGCACCAAGAGGGACTAAGCAGAAGAAATGGAGCAGCTAAAATGCCTGCCTTTTTCCTCAATGAAAATGAAAAAATGAGGTGAAGAAATGTAAATCTAAAATGCAAAATATATCAGCTTGAATCTGGGCAAAAAGGCTGTGCTGGAAACCTCATCCATACTGGAGAAAGTTGGGATGCTTCAGCCAACTTCAATGAGGCTGTGGTTTAACCTGCTGTATATAATGATACATTTTATCTAAAAATCATTTTTCTCTTGATTAAACAAGACAATTTTTACGTTAATGATCTTGCAGGCTTCTATAATTTCCCGGAAAAAAGAAGCCAAGGCAGAAGAGCTTCAGGCTGCCAAGGAAGAGATGTCCAGCCTGGAGAGGCAGATGGAGCAGAAGAGCAGTCAGGCCCACGAGCTGAAAGGCTCTGAAGTCCTCACTGAGGATGAGGTAGGGATTTGTAGCTATTTTCAGATTACTAATTTCTCTTATCTACATTGTGCCTAATCCATTGCAAGGTGTACAAGGACTCAGTGTTGGGCTGTATTAATATTCCAGCCAAAATAATGGCAATACCATCTCAGTGGTTTGATGATGAATAACTAACCATAAAGGTCAATATGATTGTAAATAATATAAAAAGCTTGTATGATTATAAAGCATAATACCAGTGATTATCAGAGATGCAATTAGTCCTGTGGTATTTATTACCCACAAAAGTTTTTACTTAAACCCCAAATTTCCCAGACCCTCCTAAAGTTCAGCTGTGACATTGACTTTGACTGGCACAGACAGTGTGGCCCAGGCACAGTGAGATTTCAGCTGTACTTCTCAAAGCAGCTTTTTCTGCTTCAGAAGTTTGCAAAGAATAAGGGAGCTGCAGTTTGGTACTGGTTTGTCAGCAAAATAAATTGACTTTTCTTCAGCCAGTAATTTTTCCAAGATGAGAAGAATCCTGCTAAGGGAACTTACAGGCAGAGTCACTAAATTAAAGAGAATTTTATCTGCATCATTCTCTGACTTAATATCATTCTCTCATGTACTGTCTTTGCACTGCCATCATTTAGCCAGAGGCACACACTCCTTGCTTGCTTGTTCTTTGTTTCTGTGCTTTTTTTACATACTACTAAATACAGGGAACGCCCTTTTTAGAAGGAACTCCCTTCCTAATCCCCTAGGACGTGACTGCTCCACAAAATCAGCTACTTTTAAAGGAGTCTGAAAGTGTGGAGGAAGAGTTTAGGTGGGAGCAATGGCACAGAGATGTGGAAAATGAAGATGTTGGTTTCTCTTCCCATCACACACTGAACCATTTCCCTTGGTAGCAATAATAAGGAACCCACTGCATTAGATTTCTCTCCACTCCAAGGTTTTCAGCTCCAGTGGGCACATTGCTGGAAACTTTGACAAGTTTTTAAGCAAAAATAAAAGCAGAAAGCTGACAATTTGTGTTTTGTGACATGTGATGGAAAGAAGTGTTTAATTAATCAACAAGAATATATTACCAAGACAGCAGCATATGTTTTACATTATCTGCACAGGCACTGTAAGGTAAGAAATAATTGTGCCTATTCTTCAGGAGACAAGAAACTGATCCATAGAAATTTGAGAACTGGGTAGGAAGGAAACCTCATAACCTTGTAAAAGGCTTAGTAATGAAAAACTCAAGTTAATTGCCTGACACAAGGAAGTGGCTCAAGACAGAAAAAGGACAAGATCTGTTTTGGACATGACCTGCATTCCTTTTGTTCAAATATGTTCTGCTTTTAGATTTTTTAAATATTTTCAAGTCTTCATTTTGCAGAGTGAAAGACAAATGGCTGAGCAATTTGGAAAAAAAACACTGGCTTAAAATCAGAAATGTTTGTCTTTTCATAAGAAGCATTTCCTGGTTTGTAAAATACTTTCTGCAAGGAAATGTATGTTGGCAAGGAAGCCAATATATAAATCCATGTCCTGTTCGTGTTTATTACTTCCTTAGGTGAAGTGCAGTGGTACTCACAGGCACCAGTGCAAAGCAGTAAAAAGGGTGTTTCCTGTGCCTAGAGACTAGGAAAGGATTTGAATTCTTGATGGTTTTTGATCACTTCTGTTTCAAAGGTCATGGTTTCCTCATCTGGAAGGTGGAGACAGTGGTATTTAATTCTTTGTAAATGTCTGCTGCCAAAATTGCTGCACAGAGCCTTGGTGCTGGAGATTCTGCATCTCCTCCAAGTCCATGGCAAATGCACAGAGCCAGTCTTGCCTCAGAGTGGGGGTGTGAGGAACCAGGGCTGAGATGAGACAGGGCTGGCAGGGAAGAGGTGATGAAGCAAAAGTGGCATGAGCAGGTTTTCCCTCCCCAGTGAAAGTCTGGGTTCCTCACTCCCAGCCAACCTCCTGCTGCAGGTTTGTTTCTGGTATGTTCTGCTTTAGGATTTGTATTTTCTGGTTCAGTGCTCTGCTGCTCCAGCTTTGAGGCAATAGCAAAGGAGATGTTGATTAATGTGGTGGTGAGTCAGTGCTGCAGTTCACGGGGACAGGAGGAGTTTGTCCATTCACCCTTCACTTCACACCCTGACAGCCAAGCTTCTTTACACTTTCCTCTTCCACACTTTCCACATGTTTGACATTTAATTCCTCCATTTTTAAAAAGGCAGAAAGAGGGGTTTTAACAAATAGCTTTGCTGTCTTAAATTTAAATGGATTTTTTAATCCTGTCAAAGTCGTACAGTTAAATCAAAGCATTGTTTTTCTCCTATACCCAGCATTTCTAATCTTTGCTTTGTCTCACTTTGCTCTGTCCTGTTACATCCCATGGCACTCTCAAGACTTGGCAATGGAAGAATCAGCACCTTCCTAACTCATGCTCCCAAACCAGTATTTGGATCTCAAGTTAAGGTGGTTTTTACCCAGGCCTGGTTTAGGTTTTTAGGTGCTGGTGTTTTGCTTTCTTCCATAGTCATGAAAAGCATTCCACTGGGTTTGAGAGGTTCTACAACTGGATAGAACTCAGGAGAAACAGCAGGGAATAACCAATTCATTTACATCAAACACAAAAAAAGAGGAATAAATTGTCTGCTTCGGGGATTATGAAGTCTTTTTAAGTACTTCAATCAAAGTGCAGTGAGCAGGGGGCACAGTTGGCAGCTCCTCACTGCAGCTGTCAGATCCTGAAAAATTAGGGAATCACATGTTGACACTTGGAATGCTGGATGGTTCAATTACAAGTGATCCTAGGTAAAGCTGGGATATTTTTAGCCCTTTACACAACCCATTGTACTTTCAGAGTTCAGCACAGGCCCCCAAGAACACTGAGTTTCCCAGCAATTCGGAGTCGTCTCAGAGCTGTGCCGAGCTGCAGGAGTGGGAATCAATCTGATTTTGAGAACAGGGCATGGGAACTCCTCCCACTTTGTTCACAGGTGTGTGAGGTTTGCACAGGCATTTCCTTAAGGAGTTTAATCTTTTTTCTATACAAATGCTCATCCATGCCTATCTGCCCTGGGAAAACAAGACAAAAGTTTCCATTTGCAAACAGAGAAAGCAGCCTCAGATCAAAGATCTTGCCACTGTTCCTCAAAAACTGTCGATCCACCTGAATCTGCCAGATTTTTGCTGTGGGAAGTTCTCTGTCACCTGAACCAAACATATGCAGAGATTCAGGGAAATCTCCCAGAGCTGAGCACTCCGTCAGCACTTCCTGCCATGGATAAATCCTGGATCTCATTGATCTGTGCATCTTCCCTGAGCACAGAAAATGGGTTTTCATTATAAATATTTGGATTGATTCAAAGCATTAGTAATGGCTGCTTTAATACTTCTAGCCTGACCAGAAGCAAGCACTCTTGGAAAATGCTAAGGAAGAGTTTTCTTGGCTGAGCTGTGCCGTGAGCAGGCTGTAGGGTACTTTCATTTTATTAGACTGAGGCTCTACTGCTCTTATCTATTAGAAGCTCATCCTTCCATGTCTGAGTTATTAACTCTGTCCAACACTGGCTTTACTAGCTTAAATTTAGAGCCTCTTAGGAAAAAAATATGGAAAACCTGTCATGTTCAGGAACTTTTAATTACTGAATTTTAATATTTTGGCAGTTTGTATCCCATTAATTAGTCTAGTTAGAAATTAAAACATCAGTTCCTCAGTTCTTAATGAAAATAGTCAGCTAAGATGTTCTGCAATTATTGTGCTTATGCAAATAATTTTCCTAACTAAATTTTTTATTTGGAACCTTGTTTAGTTATGTGTTTTTCTACAATTAGTACTTCATTTTCTGTAGTACTTTCATATGAAGAATATTTTGATTACAATAACACAATCAAATTGCTGCATTAATCCAGAAAATACTATTTTGAAAGATTTTACTCCAAAGTGAGCAATTTATCTGGGGTGTATTCTTTGGAGAAAACAAGCTTTATGCATTTTCTCCTTTAATGATAATCTTGGAATAAGCACCTTGTGAAAACTTCTGGAGCAAATGTGAGGTTAAAGGAGATGAGGTGAGAAGCTTGTAGTGAGAAGCCAAGGCTGCATAGAGGAGCTGGGCTCTGGTCCCAGTTCTGAGCACAGAGGGCACGGGGTCACCAGGCTGATGTCCTTTCCTGGAGGAGGATAACCTGCCAGGCTCTGGATGCCCCTGGAGAAGCCATTTCGTGATTGCATTTTTATTTAGAACTGTTATAGTAATTCCTTCACTACGTGTGGAGAGACTGAATGTGGTGATACCAACCTCTTCCAGATTCTAATAAATGGAGAAGCAGAAAGTAGGTACATTGCTGGATTCTTCCAATAAAAATGGAGCATAATCCAGGAAATCTGTCCAGGGATGGTGCATACCTGTGTTATATGAGAAATCAAAGTCCTGTTTTCATTCACCATGTTCCATAATCTGCATTCCATGCTTGTTATGTTACAGTCACCCATAAAAATAGCCAAATGAAAAGGTAGAATCTTTGGTTGCTTTCCCTTGGATGGTTTTTGTGTCTCCAGGGCTCTGACTCGGCTGACATGGGCTCCAGGCTGGTTTGCTTCCACTGCTCCCTTAGTGCCAGCACTTGGTTCTTGTCCAGTCATTTAATCTTTGAAGCTGAAATAACTGCTTGTGTTAAATTGCTTGAGGAAGAAAAGCTACTGGTGGACCTGGCCCTGACTGGAACATCCCTGCACAGGCAGATCCATGGGAATTCCTCAGGATGAGCCTGCTGAGTCTGGACACAGGGAGCAGTTGCCTTGGTCTATGGGAAAATGCTGCTGCTCAGAAGTGGATTCCTTTGGTTACTTAACTTGAAAGTGATGTGGCCAAACAATGTTATTTCTCCGTGAACTATTCAAATTATTGAAAAGACCTTTCACCACAGTAAAATTCAGTGTTTTGTGGCATTGATTTCTCATGTACACATGAGATGTATAAAGCCTCAGAAGCAATGCTCACACAGATGAAAACATTGGTTTTTTATATTTTCTTTTAGTTTTTGGAAAGCTATGGAATGCCTCTCAACTTTTAGGCTGAAGAAGCCATATTTTGCAGTAAGATCCCTACAAGCTGCTGATTTAAGTAGAGTCAAATCTAAGAGCTCCAGCTCAGAACTTGGCCCTGGATCTAAAAGAGCCTTCAGTCAGTGAGATTTTGAGGGGCTAATCTGTGCTGCCCTTGGAGTAAATCAGGTCTTTTGAACATTTTGCCAAATTATTGATTGATTTTTCTACACAGATGATCACTTTCCTACTGTTATTTATATCTGTTTTACCTTGTTTGCTGCAATAAAAGCTGTGTGAAAGGTTAAGTTTGCTGTAAAAAGCCAGAGGTTGTGCTGACATCCACCTCCTAAAAGGAACAGATTTCAGTTGTCACTGTGAGCAACTTGTAGCTCATTTGGGATGAAATTTGTATTATATAGTCCTAAGTTAATCAACTAATAATAGAACAGTGGTGGAATTGGTTCCTTAATCAACAAGATCCTTTGACTTCCATTGTAAAATACATTATGCTTTGAATATTGAATATGCAAATACCCTACCTCCCACTCGAGCTATTTTCAAGACCTTAAAAGTGAAGAGAATTCTAGTTTGCTTTTTATCGTGGGATACACTGACAGAAGATCATTCAGATTTGATAACTCTGTGTGGTCACATATTAAATTTAATCCTTTACCTCATTCTTTATTATATTCCACTGGTCAAATGAAATGTTGCAAGGATCAAGACAGATGACTGTGCTTCCCTTAGATTTTCCTCAGTTGGATGGAGAGATTGTAATTATACTTTTGTAATCACTTGGAAATCACAGAAAGCTTGGTATTGTCTAAGAAATTAAAGAAAAAAAAAGTATTTTGTATTAATGAAGAGGATGATTGATTTTGCTGTGCAAAGGAATGAATTTGGTGCTACGTATTAAATGTGCCAGTAATGTACCAGAGAGTGAGAGAAGCTCAGGTGACCTTGTGTATCCTTGTCCAGGGTAGTAGCAGGATGTAGGATGTTATCCCAAAGCCTCACAGAGGCCAATCTGCATAGAGCACATTGAGTAATTTGTGGGTTTGTTCTTTCACCAAAAACGTTTATAGCTTTTGGCTTTAAAAATAGTTCTGGAGCGTAGCAAGAGAGAGGCAGCTTTGGCCTAGATATTGCACAGGATGGCAGATGAACAGGGTTGATTTCATTGTGGGCATTTTGCCCAGGACACTTTTTATAGAACATACAGTTACTCTGGGGGTTCTTAGCCTGTGGTCACATTGGGGGCTTGGATTTATTCTGTAGAAGGGAGAGGGATAATTTCGCAAAAAGAAAAATTAATGTAAAGTTTGAAGTTTAAGTTATTTTATGTTTGAATTTCAAACCTGTATCAGTGGGAGTGGGATTAATTTTCTTCCTGGGGCTGCCTGGTCTGTGCTCCCTGCACACACTGAACACCTCCTCATCCAGGAGCATTCTGAAGCCTGCTCTTACACCATTTACTCTCATAAATTTTATTTGCTTTCCAACTCTGGATCTGAATGCATTTTTTGAGCTGTGACTGGCATTTACCTTGTAGCTCTCATGTAAAATCCAAGAATAAGAGCTGAGACTGCACAACAGATGGAAAACATTAAATCACAGAAAAATCTTACCTGTTTGTTTCAACCCCTGGTGCTTGTGTGACAAACTGAACACACATGGGTCCAGGTGTAAATTAGCTATGGCTGTTGGACTGTAAGGATTTTTATTATTTTACTCAGTCTTTAAGAAAAATATAAATTCTCCATTGCTTTAGATTTTAAGTGAAATAGATACTGCATTTCTCTGTTTCTATGCAAGGGCTCTGCTTTTATTTTCCTGGGTTTGAAAACTTAGCCAGAGATATCATCTACGTCTGCAGGAGTCAAGGAAAGAGAACAAGTTTTAACTACTGAGAATATTTAAAAAAAAAATATTTTCCCATGTCCTCTTCCCTTCCAATTTTGCTGCTGTCTGTGATGATGTTTTGGTCTGCAGGGCTGGGGCTCTGTTACAAGTGCAAATTACTGTTGCATTAAGTTTTTATTATCCATGACTCCCATAACGTTGTGCAAGGAGTATTTACTTTTCCAGCTGTCAAATGGTGGTGAGCAGAAGGGAGTGATCTCAGGCCTGCAAATGAGTGAGCTGGGACAGAAAGCAGTGGAGCTGCTTTCCTTGAACGAATTCAGTGAACGAATGCAGTGCTGAAAATAAATAGACCCTGGGAATCCTGAATTCCAGCCCTCTGTTCTAAACACTGCATTTTCCACATGCAGGACAAAGAGGACATAAATATATTACATTTTATGCTGTGGTAAGGCCCTGCTTTGCTGTAAGTGAAGTGAGTTCCTGCTCTCTCCCCCCCAGTTCAAGCAGTACGTGAGCAAGCTGCGGAGCAAGAACACGTTTTACAAAAAGAAGCGGCTGGAAATAGCAGAAATCACGGCGGAGTTCGGGATCCTGCAGAGGACTGAGGAGCTCCTGAGGCAGCGCCACGAGGCCATTCAGCAGCAATTGGTAACCGGAGCTCGTGGTGCTCCCGCAGCCCTCCCTGCCCCGGGAACAGCCTCGGGATCACAGGGATGCTGCTGGGATTATTCCAGGGTGTATCACCCTCAGCTCCTGCAGCTGAAGGAGCCATTGGGGTGTAAAAGGTATTTTTGTCTGCCCCCTCTGAGGCTGCTGTACTTTGTGTCCATCAGGACTGGTCTGCAGCTTCTTTTTAGACTGAGGGGCCTGACCCTGCTTTTTAAAGTCGATGGTAAATCTGTACAAATGCTGCTTAGGGCAAGGCTGGATGCTTAAATTACTTTTTGGTATCCATAGATGTAGTGAGGGCTTAGAGAATGACCAACAGCAAATAGGATCCAAGCTACTGCTGTAAAATATATAGGAATAGTATTTAAAGAAAGAGCAGGCAAGAAGGAAACATTCTAACCCCGGAATATTTAGAAGAAAATGTGTTTAAATTTAAAACTGGATGAATCTTCCCTAAGCCAGAACAGCAGGAGAAGGATTTCTGCTCTGGATAACTGTAAGCATCCCAAATGCAGGAACACTCTGTGGTATTTTCTTTCAATCCCTGTATTCTTGTTACCAAAATACTTTACAAAATAATTAACTGCATCTTCTGATCAAGCAGACAGATTTTACACATTGAACTTCTTCAGAGCCTGACCTCCAGCCCACTTTACTCTGTGGAAACTCTCTGTTCAGTTCACCGAGCATTGGATGACCAAATATTGTATTTACAGCAGGTTTTTATTGTCCTGCTGTTCAGGCACAAGATAAAATCTACTTTTCTGGAAGCTAGATTAATTATAATAAATTGATTAATAAAATAAATTCATTACAGTACTTACCCTTTTCACTTCTTCACAATATTTGGCTCCAAGAAGGAATTTGCTGTTTCTTGGTTAATAGACTCACATCCAGCATTTATTGTTTGTGTCTGCAGCAAGCAACTGAGGAGAAGAAAGGAATCTCTGGATACAGCTACACCCAGGAGGAGCTGGAAAGAGTCTCTGCAGTGAAGAGTGAAATGGATGAAGTGAAAGGCCAGACATTAGACAACATGTCTGAAATGGTGATTTTAGTCTTAAACTATTGCATTTCCTCAATTTGAGTATCTGGTTCCTCAGCATATAAAACCCAATTTAATGTTTTTGTTTGGGTTTATAATGTTCCTTTAATCTGTGTTTATACATATATATATAAATATTTCTAACAAACACATCTGCAAAGATAATCTTGAGAAAGTTCACTACAATATGTGTTTCTTTTCTTCAAAATCCTACAAATAAATCCTTCTTTTCTCCCCTTCAGAAACTTTAGGGATATCAAATCTTGTGTTTGATTCTTTACTTTTTTTGTGATTTCAGAAGTGGTTTCGTATTTGTTCTTATTTGACACATTATTTGAGGGAGATGAATGGTTTGAATCTGTAATAGAGGCTTTTTCTAAAATGTTTGTAAATCACTGGAATTAAGCATTTGTTGAAAAGATACTTAATATGCTTAAAGAGCTAAATAGCTTGTCTTTTTCTTTATAGCCTGATTTTCAATTGCCCTTAGAACTGTCATGTTTTAATTTACCTGCCCACATAGCCATAGAAGCAAGAAAGAACTTGAATTTCTAATTTTAAAGTATTATAAGAGAGCAAAAAGCAAAATAGCATCTTTTTAACTCCTTAGGGCACTTCTAAAATAAAATGGTGTAACTAAAATATAATTACTCTCAAACAGAAAGGTGGATGCAATTTGAATTTTCAGTCTAAATATATCAAAGTGACTCGATTTTAGCATTTTCAAGCTTTATTTACCCTATGCAAGTGTATTTGTTTTCTTAAGGATTTCTTCCTTTCTCTGAGTCCCCTCTGTGCATCCCCTTCATCCCTCCTGCTCCTCCAGCTCTTTGGTGTCTGGCACATGGGCAGTGCCCTGGACTTTGTTGGGATGTTCTCAGTTGGAACAATGGGGGAAGAATTTGCCTCATTTTTGGGAATGACCCTGATTAAGAATGGGCCTTTTCCCTTTCTTAATTAGGCCTGAACTTCAGTTGTATAATTAAGGTTTCATCACACATTTTTTCTCTCCATATTTTGGTTTACTTTCCTTTCTTGTCACATTCCTAATTACATAAATGTGCAATTAGGGTCACAGAGTTAATGAATATTATTTTGTCCCTTTGTCAGGTGAAGAAACTGAATGCCATGGTGGCAGAGAAGAAGGCAAGCCTTGCTCCTGTCATCAAAGAGCTGAGGCAGCTGCGTCAGAACTGCCAGGTTTGTAGAAACACTCCTCTCTTTCTGTGTAAATCGAGTCAAACCCACAAATAAATCCAATTTACAGATCTCTGAAGTGCTCTACAAGGACATGATCAACTCTGAGGGAAAGCTGGAAATAGCAGAATGTGTCAACAGCATTTGCAGAAGGCAACGTGCTAAAGGTTGGGATTTGTAAAAGCTGACAGTGCAGGCACAAAATTCAGTCCTTTATAGCAATTTAAAAAATCACTATATCAGGGGAAAATGTGAAAAGTCATAGTTCAAACTCAAAGCAAAGTTAGTTTCAGATTAGTTGCAGAGCTATTTCTGTATTTCAGCACTGATTATCCCAACCAACACTGTCCTTTCTGAGTGGATTGCAGATAACTTCTCATCAAAATGTTGGCTACATTGATCTAATTCCTGCATTAGTCTGTGGCACTGACAAATTTGTCCACTTGTTCTCAAAATTTTACAGAGAGCTGGGGAAAAAAAGGTCTTTTGGGTCTACAGCTGCCATAAGTTGGCTCATTACCAT
>VZTT01056399.1:12252-38537 GCA_013400855.1 Buphagus erythrorhynchus
CTATCAACCTTCATGGAAAAAAGACACCAGTGTGAAGTATTCAACCTCTAAGCAACTCTTCCTCATACACCTCCAAACCTGGTGAGGGACAAACTGTCCCATCCTGCAGCAGTATAAATTCATTTATATGGCCTGTGGATACAAGTCAGCCAAATTCTTGAATTACATGGGAAGATGCAACTGATCTGTGTCAAATTAACACTGGCTTTGCATTTCATTTTGCTCAAAGCATCAGTGCTGTTGCTCAATTCCTTAAATATTCTGTAAGGGCTCCTGGAGGCATTTTGACTCGTTAAATTTCAATGTTTGCCAGGATCTTTAGCACACTGTTAATTCTGGGAATTAAAAATGGTGGCCTTTAAAAATTAAATTGCAACAGATGCTACGTGAAATCTAAAGGAAAGTAACAATTGTTATCAAGCTGTTCCTCCAGGGAGCTAAATTTTCTTCCTTAATTATAAGTCTGAACCTGCTCTTTGTGTTTTGGGAGATATCCTGAATTTACAGCAAATGCATATCCCCTCCCTCTAAGAAGAGTTTTGTTTTCACCCTAATTTCTGTTAATCTTTGAATAAAGCTATTAGGTTTTTTTTCCTAATTAACAGGTCTTTTCAACTCAGCTGACAGCAAGCAGAGTAGTGCAAAATTCAGCATTATGTCCTGAGCTAAACCATGTTAGGGTAGAAATTAACAGTGTTAAGCAGGCTGGGAGATAAAAATACTTTGTGTAGCACATGTAGAGAGGCTGCTGAAATGGATGTCCCAAAGCCTTTCACATGAAAATACCTTTTTCTGCCTTTTTCTTTGCAATGTATTTCATCCCTTCCACATCTGCAGGACCAGTGACAGGTTCTAGCTTAGTGTGCAGCAATGTTAATGGAATAATTGATGCAGGAGCAGTGGAATAGATGATGTGTAAAATGGCAGGCTGCATAATTGTCTGGAGTGAGTTCAAGTATTTCTGCAGTGAAAAATGGTCCTGTTTTACACTCCCATCACGTCTCCTTGCTGCTGCGTGGCAAGCAGATTTCATTTGGAGATGATCCCAAGATGCAGCTGATTTACTGGTGGGATTCCAGAAGGCAGGAGGTTAAAACCTTCCTACCCCACCTAAACAGCACCTGGGAGAGGCATTACAGGGCTCACACTGGTTTGGGGAGCAACCCCTCAAATTACAGCACAGTCATAAACACAGAGCACATCAGGGTGGATCTGTGCCACTGAGCACTGGCAGAAGAGCACCTGATTAGAGAAGTGAAAATATGACTTTTTGATATCTGACCTTTCTTTTTGCAATATAAAATATTATGTGGTTTAAGAAGGGGGAATGGAAAGAACGTGAGTTTTTAAAGTTATGATGCAATTAATTTCTGCTCCTGTGAAACATGCAAGAACCATTACATTTGCATGGCATCTCTCATCAAATCAGTTGTAGACTACTGAAGCAATTAGAAACTAATTGCTATGAGGTTCCCCCAAGAGATATGTGATGGAGACAGGAGGTGGCCAGAGACTTACAGGCAGAAGTGCATCTGTTTCTTTGCCAGTCTCTAGGAAACAGCACATTGCACCTCTGGAATGGTGCAGGAGCTCACAGAGCAGCCCTCTGCAGATGGCTGCACACACTGACATTCCCTTTGTGCACTCTCTGGGATAATTGGGTATTGCTTTGCTTGTTTGAACCACAGAAATCATGCATGGGGATTTTTAACTGCTCTGTCTGCTGCTGCATGAATTCATCAGCTCTTCACCTTCCCTTCGCTCTCCAGCTCCTCCCCAGCCCTCACCCCTCGAGACTTGAGTGTCATTTCCATGACAAATGGATCCTTTCTGCTGCTGTGAAGGACACCAGCATCTGCTTCCCTGTCCTGCCACAGGAGCTGGGCTGAGCTGCTCATTCCCCTGGCACTCTGGTGTGAGGCTGTCATGAGCACAGGGAGCACCTCACAGTGCTCTTCACCTTTCCAGGGGCAGATATTGTAAATTATTTCCTTCCCTGACCCTTCCTGCTGAGCCTCACCTCTGCAGAAAAGAGCTGCTTGTTCCTTGGCAGGTTTTGAGTCAGCTTCTGATCTCAATTATGTGCCCACCAGCCCTGGTCAAAGCATTCTGAGTCCTCTTTGTGACTGTGACCACTAACTTTGCAACTTCAGTTAAACAAAAGGATGTTAAATAACCCTCTGTTAGGTTCAGCAAAGCTGACACATCAATAATATCCATTAAAAGATGCAGGTGTTTTGTTTGGTTGGCTTGTCATCGTGGGTTTTTTGGCTTGTTTCAGGGTTTAATTTTGTTGTGGATGCCAAGAAAGAACCAAGGTTTGTTGTCTGCTCACGATGGGAATGCTGCTCACCCATGGATGGGTATGTAGACATTGCATAGACTGAGGATCCAGCCATGCACAGGAATGTAAATAGAAGGGCCAAAGCCACACTGACACATGAGCCTCTTGGTGCAAATCCACTGCAGAATTCCAGAGCATCAATCAGCTTTTACTCCCTGATTGTACTGACAGCACTTCTGAAACTTTGCATTTTTAGTTTTTCCCCCCGAAATGTTTTACAGCCTCCCTTTGCTGCCTTCCCCTTTCATCTCAGACCCAGATCATTTCTGACAGGTAATCCAGCAATATCAGCCTCTCCTCCCCTCAGTGGTGTGCTTTCAATTTGCTCCAGCACTCTCACAAACATCCAGCACAGACAGCCAGGGCTGAGCTTTTTTGAGAACCTCTGAATGTCTGCAGAACTGCAGAAACTCAGCATTTCTGAAGCTTGGGATAGCAGGGGTAAGTGCAGAGAGGTAACTAACAAAGCCAGTGTTGTGCTTTCCTTGGTGTCTCTGAAGAAATCATGTTCAGAATATATATTTTCATCCAGAATACGGTGCTGGAGTTCACTAAAATGTCATTGTGCTAAAACAACTTTTTCTTATTTCCCCCTGCGTGCCCAGGCAGTGAAACATCTGTAACCAAATAAGGCAACACACGAGCATCCTTAAAAAAGAATTAGGGAACCATGTCCTGACAATTAACATGCTGCTGCAGTCAATTCCTGGAACATCAACTCAGCCATGATATTGCACACTACAACAGCTTAACAAGCATTTTGCTTTTGCTGTCTTGAACTCAAACATGCCCAAGTAATTTAAAAACCTGACACTCTTCTCCCTTTGTAGTCCAGGCTAAATATTTTGTTTCTTTCCTCCAGAGAATACATAATCTACACTATTGTCTTGTTTTAGTTCCAAGGCAGCCTTCTTAGACAAAAGAAAAATACTGGCTGCCTAGAAAATCAGCCTTAGATAATGAATGGTACGTTTTCTTTGCAACTCCTTTTCACTTCTTTGTAACACCAAGGCAAGTATTAAATTCACTTATCCAAGCTGACTTATATTTCAGTTTTTACTGAGAACTCTGCTGTTCTTTTCCCCTGCTTATCTGCTCTGGTCCTGTAGATGCACCCATTGTCCCTGGGTGTGTTTGATTAAGTCACAGTTTTATTCAGTTAAGTGAATAAAACATCCAGTGTTAAGTCAGAGCTTTATTCAGCTGGGTTCTGACCATGGACATCCCACCTTAGGTACCCACAGCTTGTCTGGGGTGGGGGTCTTTTGCCAAGAGCAGGAGCCCCTGGGAGAGCAGGGGAAAGCTCTCCAGGTCATTGTGTGCAAACCAGACTCTCCTGGTTACTCAGTGAGATGCTGCTTTGCACCCAGATCTCCTTCCCTGGGAGCAAACCCAGACTGTGTAAATATGCATTTATTTAAGGACCATGAGGTGGTCACAGAACTAAGCATTCTATCACAATAACACACTGACTCATAACAAAAGAGGGCTATTCTGGCTACTGCATGGAAAATTTAGGCCAGTGAGTGGCAGAAAAAGTTTCCAGGCTTTTCCAGAACAGATTTTTTTCTTCTCTCCAGGATGCAAATGGAAATCTGGGAAGTCTCATTTTATGACCTGACCTTTGTCTTTGTAATCCCATTTAAGGTGCCCACTTAATCCCATTTCAACTCACCTATATTGAATTAGAAATAAAGCATCACTTTTGTAAGGACTGTGCTACAGTCATCCACTCCAACTCTGAATTAAAGAGACATCTCTGAAGAGCCCTGGGGGCTTTTATTCAGTCCTTGCTGCTCCTCTAATGCTGATGAGGGATGTCCCAGAATTTGGGGGAATTTTGGGTTTACTCTAGTGAACACCACACCCATAGAGGAAGTCTGAGCCCTTGACATGAGATCAACCCCTGAGAGCTGCCCCTGGGGCTGTGTGTGGGGCAGAATTTGCACAATGTGACACAGGTACTTTGGAACAAATAATGAGACACAAACAGCAGCTGTATCCCATCCTGTGGTGCCTTGGGTACTTCTGAAAAATAATGCCATTCAATGTAAAATTTCCTTGTACTAGATTTAATTTTGAATATGCTAATGAAAACTTGGTTTCGGTTTGGTTTTTGTTTTTGTTTTTTTTTTTTAGCAGGTAGCATCACAGCAACACACAAGAAAAGGCATCCAATTTGAACTGTGTATATATTCATTCTGTTGTAATTTCCCACTCACGATGACAGACCCTAATAAGATGATGTTGCTCTCTTGTTTGTGTACACAGCCCAGCCTGCTCTTTGGGGGTTAATGAATGATAGCAAGTGAAAGCATGAAAATAAAATTAGCAATGCCCAGAGCAGCCCACTTTATCAAACTCACCAGTTTATAGGATTAGCAATGGATTCTGTGCAAATCTCTGCTATGGGTATTACGGGTAAGATTCATGCCAATTAGCAGTAACAGTGCAGATTATTTGGGAAGAGCACTGACAAGAGTTACAAGCTCCCTCTACTTTCAAACTATGTTGTTGGGACATCCATTTCAAGCATTCAAGTCCACTCACAAGATTATTTTTACTCATCTCCCAAGTGCTATTTGATTTCTTACAAGATTATTTTTACTCATCTCCCAAGTGCTATTTGATTTCTTACAAGATTATTTTTACTCACCTCCCAAGTGCTATTCGATTTCTTACATGTGTTCACAGCATTGTTTCCTAAGGCAGTGAAGAAGGCTGAATTGTTCCTTTCCTCAGATAAATCTTGCACTCTCAAACTTGTTTGGATTCAGGTCAGGCTGCCCTCAGCAGAGCCCCACGTGTGTTATGTCCTGCACTCCTCTGTAGCAGATGTGATTCTGAGCACACAGACCCCACTGGGGAAATTCCCTGCTCAGTTCAAGAAGGATCAGGCCCAAATCCCCGTGGCAATCAAGGAGCTGAGGGACAGAATTCCAGAAATGTGTTGGTGGGTGCCCCCTGAGCAGCAGCAGAGCTCAGCCTGCCTCCAGCAGAGGAACATTGCTGATGGAACACAGCTCCTAAAACCTGCAGTTCTCCTCTGGGCATCAGGACAGCAAATCCACAAACTGATTTCATTGATCATCAGATTAGAAAAGGAAAACTTCATGGAAAGTGGAGTTTTCCCATATACTCAAACCTACAAGGCTGAAACTGGTGCCACTGCAGATAAAACATCCCTTGGAAAGCCAAGATTTTGGGGGGAGGGCCCTGTGTTCTGCTTCTCTACAACCAAATTTTAATAAATTAATGAACTTCCAAGACAGCATCCTCTCATCTCTGCACAGGGATTATTTGGAGCCCTGGGGGATGTGTGAGCTGGTCCCACTCTGCAGGGACAGAGGTGCTGGGTTTGGTCTAATTCCACACACACACATGTGCCACAGATACACTAATGGGCTTTTGCTCTAAAACACTTGATAATCTCCCAGCCAGTTTATCCTGAAGAAAAGCTGGTTAATAGAACTAGGTATTTACAACTGTGACAATTACATTGAAGCAATTTGTGTGCGGACATAATGATGTTTCTAATGAAGATTAACTTAAATTAAATGCTTTTAATTACAATTTGCACTGCCTTTCGCTATTGTGCAGACTGTATTCTGACACTTACGCCTCACCAGACATGAGATTTATACTTTGCTGTGTCAAAGCTGACCATAATTATTGGCTGGACATTTGATGTCAGGTGCTGCTGACATTGCAAAAGGGCTCAGTGCTGGAAACCACGGTGTGGAAGGATCAGAGATTGAACCTTTCAAGAGCTGTTTGTTCAAACTCCTCTGATAACACCCTGTCTGCCCTTGTGATTGCTGGTTCTTCTACCTGTCTGCTCCAGCTTTCTCCAGAAGAAGGGGGAATTGCTTTGTATTTCAGTAGGAGCATATGGAAGCCTCCATATCTGTATAATTTGCTGGAGTCCCTTCTTCTTGACAACTATGGGAGCCCATCTTACATATTAGATCCAAATTTGAAAAAATTAATTCCAAAGGGTCCTTAGAGGCAGCATCTTCATTATTCAGAAAATCTTGGCATGTAAACTCCACCTACCAGCATTCAAAAGGAATGGGTGATCAAAGCCAGATTACAAATTCATTAGTGATTAATCTGTTTAGGAAAACCTTCCCTGGTGCTTTGCAGGAATATGATTAATAGTAATAGTTACAATAGAATTATGGCCAAACCCATAAACAGCTACTAAGAAACATCACCACAGGAGCCTTGGAGTTTCCTTCCTGGAGAGATCTTGTTTGGTGGAGATGTACCCAGAGCTCTGTGTCCTTCCCCTGTGACTGGAGACCTTTACAAGCCTTAACATCACTGTGAAGACTTGGTAATAAAACCTCAGTTGCATTTCACAGCCAGAATTGCAGTGCCTTGCCTCCATTATGCCCTGTCCAACTCTAATGTCTTCAGGAAAATTGAAGATGACACAAGGCAGGGCAGAACTTAGCCCAGGGCTTCCCCTTTTGGGGTTTGCCTCGTTCTTTCTCTCTCCATGTGTTGGAATGGGAAAGAGTTACAGAAAATAGCTCATCTCTCCCTTCCTTCTGTAAAAACTGTCACAAAAACAGCTCTCACTGCGGGCACACATGTGACACTTCACCTCCAGCACAGCCCTGTGGCTTGGAGCCTGCATCAGCACCTTGTCCTTCCCCAGGAGGCTGTGACAGCCCCTGCCTGCCCTCCTTGTGAAGGGGGAATCAGGAGCTGCTAAATCCCCCTTTAAAGCACAGCCTCATTGCAGAGATGGAGTGTTTTGTGCAGTAAGAAACTTAAAAAATCTCCAGCTAAAGCTACAGCCTGTCTGATTTGCCTTGCAGGAAAGAATCTGAGTGGTTTTCATTGGGAAAGAGCCTTAAGGATCACTGAGTCCAGCCACTACCAAGGCCACCACTCAGTTGAGAATAATGCTTATCCCACTCAGTATTCATTCCAATACATATTTCATCATGTTGATGCATATTTTATTGCACTTTTTGTACCAATTCCCCCAGCATTTTGCTTTTGCAATGGTGCCTAATAACCCATGATTGCATGCAGCCCTGTGTGTTTGTGACTGCTGTGATTCCCTCCTGCCCTGAGCAGGGAATGATCTTTCCAGGTCTGTTTTCCCTGTGTATTGCTTCCAGTTTAATTCTCCCTCCCTGGGTTTCCCAGCCCATGTTTTTTCCATTACAAGAATGATCCCAGCTCCACTCGGGCCATTCCTACAAACTTCCACCATCCAGCTTTTTAGATACAACATCCCTGGCCACCCCACCCAGATAAACCAGACCTTGGAATTTTTACTTTCACCCACTGTCATCCTGATTGGAGCACATTTTATTCATAGAAATACAGATTTGGTAAAATACTATGAAAAATGCATATTTGCACAAAAGATAAACCAGTGTTCACCTTTTTTTTTTTTTCTGAGATGCTATTTCTGAGTTAAGAGGCTGGCTTGTGGATGGCCATTGCAGTTCACCAGGCTCTGCAAAATCAGGCAATGGAAACCATGAACATTTGTGCAGTGCATTGTTTCCAACATGTTATTTGACCCAGCAGAGAAGCTTTTAAGAACTCAACAAGAAGGATGTAGAGCACAGTCTGATGATTCAGTTCATTCCACAGCCCAAGCTGAGCCTATAAAGAGCCACCTGGAAATGCATAAAAGGTCATTTCTGCAGAGCTGTGCATGCAGGCTTATGTTGATATATTTTATGTGTATTTATATACTTATGTGCAAGTACACAAAGATGATTTCACATCTTGAAAGAACACACAATATAATATTTTACAATATCCCAGAGGAAATGAGGACATGGTTTCACCATCAGATCCTCAAGGACAAAATGTCAAAGCAGCTATTGAAGGTCCTACATCAAATTAGTTCCTATAAGGAAATAGATTCCTGTCTACAGAAATCACTAGTGGCTTTAATGACCCATGTTAGAACTTGGAGCATTTGGATAAAGCTCCATGAATGTATCAAAATAATTTAAATCAATACACTTGCAGAGTTATGTCTTTTTAATCAAATGCCATATGTGTTTTTGCACTCAAATTTAACACATGAATTTTAGGCCTGTTTCCCTAAGAGAAATCGAATAAATAAATTTCATATGTATTTATTTCTAGCAGTACAAAACACATCCCCTTCCCAACACACTTCAGGGCAGATTTACAGAAACTAATTAAAAAAACATACACGTCCACATGCATATATGTGTGTGTGTATATATATATATATATGTATATATAAATAAAATTTCCATCTTTGTGGACACCCAACCATGCCCAGGGAAACACAAGAGTGAGGAGCACCACTGACATTTTCTCAATGTGTTTTAGGACTGGGAAGGCAGTGTCCCTTCAAGGTGAAATCACCCCTAAGATATTGGATTTGGGAAGCCCTCAGAGCACTCACTTTGCTGGTGCCTCAGCACCTGAGGCAAGAGAAGCCCCCTCAGGAACTCATGTCCCAAACTATCTGCAGTTTTGAAAATCCAAGCCAATACCCTGATTTTGTAACTGCAGGGAAAGAAAAAGAGAAGGAAAAATGTGTTTTAGCAAATGACAGCCTTGCAGGTTTTTTTCCCCCTCTTGATGTTGTCTGGGCAGAAGAGCAGAGAACAAAGCCCAGGCTGGCAGGTTCCAAAGGGCTGGATTAGCATCCTGAGAGCCAGCTCCCCAAAGCAGATGGCCACAGGGGTCCCCTGGGACAGGATATCACAGACACAAAGCCTGAGACAAGCACAGGGAGAACAGCTCCAGATCCCTGCCATGGCTGCAGCCACAGCCTTGTCTGGGCTGGCTCCAAAATTTGCTCTTTGGCCAGTAAAGCACAGGCACTGAACTGGCTGAATTTAGCTAAATTCAGTCATTCTCCTCTCTCACTGAAGGTGACATAACTCAGCTTGTTCCCACCAATCCAGAGCACTGAGGAGCACTGACACAAACCAAGCCCCAGAGATGCACCCTGACATCCTGCAGGTATATATGTACACAGGCAGTGCCTCGCTGAGTACCAGCCTGGTGGAGGGCAGGAATTCTTCCCTGCACCCAGGAGACTGGATCAGGAGGGGCTGGACATTCCCTGGGCATCCAGCTGCTCCAGGAACAGGTAAGGCCATTTATCTAAGCAGCAGAACAGCTTGAAAAGCATCTTCTACTGAACAGCAAGCTTCAATGTTTGCAAAGGATGCTGGAAAAGCACTGCTGGCTCTATTTTAGCTAATTCCCTTCTCCTGCTCTTTCAAATCATTCTGTTCCCTGTGGCAGATTAAGGATAAAGAGGCTCTTCTACCAGCCACACATGGGGCAAGTAATGATCCCAAGCTTCAGGTCACCAGCCTGTTTGCTGCCCTCTCCTTTCCTCCTGTATTCTCCATGCACACCTCCCCCACAAGGAATTCTTTGTTCATTTTGAAACTGTGAAAAAAAATCAAGTTATTTCACCTGCTCACACCTACAGGCTCCATTTCCACCTGGAGATCCTCCAGGGATAAGTGGAGATTAATTGTGCTCTCCTCAAAGTCCTTACTTTGATAAATGAAATTTGCCTACGTGCTTTGTCCAGGAAGAGCAATTTTGAGCAGGTATGGAGTGCACACAGTGCAGCAGTTCAGCACAATGCAGTTGGGACCCTGGTTAATTGACAAGGAAAAATAGAAATAAACCTTCCAAGGACTGTAGGGAACCAGGCTGTGTTAGTGGGGGAAGTGAGAGAGGTGTGGAAAGGATCACTGAGCTGGGCAGGGGAGGAGGGGAATGCTGAAACCTCTCTGCTGTGGTAGCTGGACCAGCCCAGAGGGCTGAGGGTGTAAAATAAAAAGAGATCAGTGAGGGAAGGGGTCTTGGCTGCTTTTAGCACCAGTGTGACATCTCCTACCCACAAAATGAGATGGGCTTCATTTGTGACACACCTGAGCTGCACTGTCCTTCCTGAGGATGCAGCATCACCTCCCACAGCCAACACCAAGTCTCTTTATTCTCCAAATGTTCTTGATTTCCCTGGATTTTGGTCTGACTCACCCCTGAATAATTCAATCAAGCATGAGGTGCCTGGATTATTCTTACACTTGACTAATTGCTTGTTTTGGAAGGTGCTCTTTCCCCCCCAGATTAAAAGGTGTGCTCAGCCAAATTAATCCTGTTTTGTTGAGGCACAAATCCCTTTATGCGAGTTAGCAAAGTTACCACTCAGCTTTTGAGGGCTGGAAAACTTAAAGAGTGTCCTGTGTTGAACTGAATCACAAGTACTTCTCCATTACATCAATATTCCCTGAACTTCCCACTCTGGATTCCTGCAGGAGAGAGCATCTTTCCCTATCAGTGTCCTCACATTAAAATTTTTAATCTTTCATGCCGCCTGCTGGGACCATCTGAAAAAGGAACCCAGAATAACCACAGTAATCACAACAATTCTAAACTTTGAACCTAAATTCATCCATTTGGCACCTGTGATTACTGAATTTGAGCCCAATTTGACACCATCCTTATTTTGACACAGATTTGCTGCAACATTTCTTTTGCCACGTGCCAGTTCAATTACAAATACTCTGTCTCCACACTGCTGCCTTCCAGATGCACTAAACTTCCCTCCTGCAGACTACAAGAAAATGACTTGGCTCCCTTTCCACTGCTTTCTTTTTATTCCATTACATCAGGCAAATAAACAAGACTAGTTTGCATTAGCTTAGTACATCACTTAAAATTTCCTGAACTGCTTTTTTCTTCTGAAGAGATACCAAAAAAGCACAAAGCATCCAAGCCCCATGCATTGGTAACCTGTATTCTAAAATATCCACGTTCTTTCTTATTCTAGGGAGAAAAAGAAGGATAGAAAACAGGAGGAATTATTATAACATCTCTCCAGGAGGTAAATGTTGGTTCTTTCATATAACTGAATTTTATTACTGGTGTTCAAGGGCCAAATCCTGTTTGAGCTTAATTTTCAGTCCACTTATTTGATATAAATGCTGGAGTAAAATGGAGAAGAATCTGGCCAAGTTCACTACAGTAGGTTAAAAAGGCACTGGATATTTGCCTCCTACAGTTTTGGGGGGGTTTTGTGAGTTCCAAGACCTGATGTCTTGGTTATAATTCATCCAGTGGCAACTCTTAGAGCAGCAGTGATCCACAGAGAGGCCAAGCAAAGGCTCTGCTCACTGTCCTTATCCCCAGTGACAAACCCCTGACAGAACAAGTGCTTACCTTTACCCAGGGCCCTTCAGACTTGAGATCTGCTCCAGCAAGCAAATGCAGGTGACCTGTTTGATAAGGCTGAAATAATCATCAGACTGAATACCTCTTGGAACCAAGGAAATGAACTTTTGGACCTTATGATGGCCCCCTTGAGCTCCACAAGAAGATGAACTGTTCTGGTCTAGTGCACTGGCCACGCTGGATTTAGAGCACTCCTACAACAATTTTATTTCTTTCTGCAAGAAGGAGGCAGCACATCCCACGGGCACCCTTCCATTCACCTGTGCAGATATATGTTTTAATCCTCTGCCCACTGGGGTGTGCAGAAATGTGTCTTTCCTTGCCTGCCTCCCTCCCAGGGCACATGTGGAAGCTGCTGCTGCTGACCTGCCAGCCAACCACACTGATGGGAATTGGTGCAGCACCTTGGCTTTGACCCGAGTGAACCAAGGCACAACAGCCCTGTGTTTGCTCCACTTCTGCTCTGCTCTGGCTTTAGGGACCTCACACCACCAGAGCTCTCCTCAGACCCCACTGCCAGCAGCCCCAGGCTTTGCTCAGCCATTCACACCAACATAAAGTGAGAGCAGAGTGCAAAGGAAGGCAGAAAATCAGGGGCTCTGTGGCCAGCTGGGCCATAAACAAGCACCTCCACTAATAGGATTAAACTCTTGCTAGATTAATGTGTCAAGTTTACAAACAATCAGATTGGGGCCATGCCCTCAATTTGCAGCACTGGATGCTACAGGTGGCAGCTCTGGGGCAGGCACACTGAGCCTATTGGTACACACATTTATATTTGGAAGTTCAATATAATGCCCTCATCCTCTCCTGTCAGGCATTTTCCTGTTTTCCTTTCAGCACATTAAGTGGATCTCTACTCAGTCTCTCTGTCCAGGTTCATTTCCCTGTCACACTGATGGCTCCTGCCTGCTAATGGCCCCTGCACACTGGGGAAGCCAAGAGCTGGCTGGAGCAGATACCTGCTCAGTGAGTAAAAGAAAAATCTGAAAATTACCTCCATAGAAGCAGGGGAAACCTGGAATTTGGATTGTTTTGTGTTCTGTGTGTAAACAGAGAAATTAATTGAGGATGGATTAATAAAGTCCAGTTGTGCTCACAGATGCTGAGATGAGATCTGAACCCCAGTATTCCTCACTGCTCCTATCTGTCTGTTCAGCACATCCCTGTAAATTAATGAGGCAGAGCAGGATCTCAGAAGGTGCCTGTCTAACCCTCCAGTGATGCAGCAGAGGGAAAGGGGCCATGTCCTGGGCAGCAGGAGCTTGGGTGGCTGACAGTCCAGCTCTGACCATGCCAGTGGCAGGAACAGAGTGAAAACAAGATCATTAGGGAAGCACCTCTGAGGAAAATATCCCTTCTAAGGCAGGCAGGAGAAATTATTCCTTGGAGCTCTCTCCTGTGAATGCCCCAGCCTGAGCAGCTCAGCTTTTCCAGGGGGCTGAGGCAATTGCTCAGACAAAGGATGTGCTGGGGAGAGGTGTGAGCCCAGCTCCAGAGCTCAGTCCCTGGCAGCCCCACTGCCCTCACCTCCCCTCTGCTGAGAGAACCCTGCTACAAGGATGCAGCTGCCTAGAAATGATCCTGAAATGCTCGGCTTGGATAAATTAGGAGAGATTTTTTTCTTCTGCACATTTTGGTTTTCTTCTTCAGCCATGAAGAGGATGAACACTGAACCTCCTGCCTGCAGCTGCCTCAGATGCTGGCAGGGAGAAAATAGTAAAGGTTGTTTTGTCTGGTGCCTAAGTGGACAAAATGGCAGATTTGCCCTAAGAGAAAACGGTAATTTCTGAGACTGGCAGAACCATGCTCCTGCTAACAGTATCATGCTCAAAATCCTCTGTACACCCTTTCCAAATGCATTTTTAAACTGTTAGCACTTAAACAAGGGACAGAAGCAACACTGTTAGGAAGGACAAGGGAAAGCAATATGAACCACATTACTTTGGTTTTAAAAGCAGCTTTAGGAACAGATTATCAGCCAGTGTAAGTCAATAAATCTGCACTGTTTTTAATAGAGTGACCCAGGCTTATATGAGTTCTTCCTCTGCAAATAGCACCTCAGACCTTCCCATTTACAGCATCTCAGATTCATGCTTTGGGGATATTCCATTGTCAAGAAGGATCTATTTTTCTAACAGTCCTCTTGCAAACATATCCCCAGATGTGACAGCCAGACAACTCCCATACCAGCCCTGCTAATGGATTTCTGCAAAGTCTAGACCTGCATGCACTGTGCTTTGGGAATATGTTTGCTATGAGTGCTACCAGAAATAGCATCTCCACCACTGTGCCATCAATTACATGGGTGCTACCCATAAATAATTCCTTCACAGCTCTCCACTGAGAGTTCAGCATCTTGCTCCCAGCCAAAAGAAAGAAAAGGGGTAGAAACCTTGAGTATCATGCCTGGTTTTTACAAATACACTGTGGCACTGGGGATGTTCCCAGTCTGGGGCTGAGCTCCCCACCTGCCAAGTGTCACAGTCTCTCCCTAAGCTTGGCTATTTTCCCTCTTACAGATATTATTTAAAATCTGGAATAAGGCTGAGGCAGCTCCAGCTCCATGTCCATTTCTGCATTCAACAAGATGCACTGTTTTTGTGGGAGAACAAGCAGAAAGTGCTGAAGTAGCACTGGGCAACAGAGAACAGGCTCTGCTTAGGCACCTTTAGTACAAGAAAATGCTGATGCAGGGCATCAAGACCAGCAAATATCAGAATTGCTTTAGTCAGGCTGAAAAAATGACATGCAATTATCAAAACCATTAGAAAAGGCTGCATTTGCAGGGGATCCACCTAGAGACTTGATTACTGCCACAGCTGCCTCTGCATTTCTCAGGGGCTCCTTAAAATCACAGACTGAGCCCAGCCAGGCCAGGGCCAATCTGCAGGAGGGGACAGACCTGCACACAGGTCACTAACTCAGTGCTAGACACGAGTAAAACAATAAAAAAATAAAAGTAGCTCTTGGGGATGCCATGACCTTTGCTGTTACAGATGGGTTTATTCCAAATGACAGAAGCATTTAAATGACTGGGTAATGGTTTCCCCTCCAAAATTGCATTTCTTGCTACATCAGACATTGCTGATTCCTAAATTATAGTTTGTCCTTAAGTAGGTTTTTCCAGTCCTTGCTCCACAGGAGCTGGCTGGGACAGTGATATCATTCCTAAGGGAAAGCCACAAACTTTAAGTGAGCTACAGTCAAATTCAATTAAAAACAACACGAGCATTTAGAGTTACAAAGAACAAAACTTTCTACAGCCAGCTGGCCTGGGGGAGAAAAAAAAAACACATAAAATCAAGGCTTATTTTGTGTAGCAGCAGATTTGAGTCAGTGTGCTGGCATTTTGGATGCAAATGCTGCAAGGGGAGAATGGACTCTGCTGAGAATGGGGATAAAGGCTGTGTTGAAGAGCCTCATTCGTGCCCTGGTGAAAAGCAAGTCCAAAGTGCAGAGTGGAGTAACAGGGGCAGACAAAGAGCAACCCAGAGGGGCTGGAGCCACAACAAGAGAGCAGGCAGGGAGTAACAAGCTTCTGCAGTGAGGAATGAAGAAAAACAAAAGGCTGCTCTGGAAAAGCTTTGGCAGTGGAAAAAGCAGGACACACTTACAGAGGTTTCTGCCAAATGACCAGCTGACCACTGCTGCTGGTAAAGCTGTGCAAACATCCTGGTCCCAGTGAGACCCACCCTGCTCAGGGCATGAGGAGGCAGAGCAAACAGGATGGGGGAGTGATGTCCACAGCAGCACATCCAGGGGCTTAACTGGCACCCAAAATTATCTGCACAACCAGGAGCACAAGAGACACAAATGTGACCCTTCTGAGGCTGAGAAAAGGAGCCTCTGTGTGAGAGGCAATTAATTCCCTGTTGTGAGGGGAAACCAGTGCATCCTCATTGTCAGAGGTGACAATTCAGGAGCAGTGCTGGTTTTCCCCTTGTCATGGAAGGCATTGGACCATCAGGCTGAGGTCATGGCCTGTGGAAGTGTTCTACAGACCTCAGTGAGCTTTGGACAAGGCTCTGCAGCTGGGCAAGAAAAAAATCCCCATGCCTGAGAGATTAATGCATATCTATATAGAAAAATGAGAGTTTAAGGCACTGCCCAGTCCCTGCCACGTGCTGCACTCCAGCCTCTTCAGTAGTTCTTCAGGTTACATAATAATGTAAATTACAGGTTTATTCAGAATGACACCACCTGCACTGATGGACACCTCCTCCAGCCTGAGCAGTGGAAGCCCAGGACTCAGTTAAGCTGCAGGGCACAGCCTGGATTGCTGCAGGGCTCAGGAGGGAATCCTGTTCCTCCCCCTCCTGCAGACCCTGCTGTATTGCCCAGGGAGCATTTCCAGCTACAGCAAAGAGTCAGCCAGGGGCAAAATGAAGGACTCGGTAGGTTAATGGCCTCATTTGGTGTGGCAAATCCTCTGAAATCCACTGGCAGTTTAGGAACATAATCCCCTCTCTTTTATTAGTGACATGCTTCAGTCTTCCCTACAAATCCAAGACTAGAGCTTCTCTAGTCCCACAAACTTACACCCAGTGATCTCCCTCAGAAAGGATGGACTCCTCAAACTGCCTGGTAGCAATGTCTTTGCCCCTGAACACAGTGAGGATTAAGGTGTGAAATTCCTATTAGGGCAAGGGGATTAGGCTGTTGCATTTACATAAGGATTTGCCACAGAGGATCAGTTCATGCACAGCCTCTGTGAGGAGCTAATAGCTGATGTTTCAGCCAAAAGAGAAGCTCCTCCTTCACAAATGTACTTACATCTTTCTGTATGATGCTGCCTGGAAAGGCCAATTCCATCCTGATCCCTTCAGTGATCCCTATAAACCCTAAAGCATGAGCTAGAGGATTGCCCTGATGATTGTCTGATACATCCCAGAGTAATCGGTGAGCAAAACAAAATCTATGCAAATACCACACGTGCAAAAAGTACCTGGGAAGCACCAGCTCAGGGATGAAAACTGTGCCAGAAGTGCCTGTATTAGAGTGACTAAATGTTTTCAGGGCAAAAAAGAGTGGTTTAAGTATGTGGTTTTTTTAAGAAAGAAATTCCACCCTGGCTGGTGTTTCTTCACTGGAAAGGTTCATGTAATCAGGCCCTGTGCAGGAATGTGGCCATAAATAAAAGGTCCAAAGCCTCCAGGTGTCCACTACAACCCCTGCTATGACAGCTCATGAGTGTGAGCTCTAAAATTCAGAGTTCTCATCCTTGCAGTCAGAGCACATCACACCAATGCAGCCCCTTCCCTCAGCAGCTCTGCATGCTACATTTAGTTAGGCAGGTGTGCTTCCACTTCAGTTCATGTTCCTCAATCCTTCTTGACTTTAGCCCTGGGAGCAGAGCAACCCAAACTCCCAAAAGGTAGTTTTACTTCTGGGTACCTCAGGGCTTTTGATCTGGGAGGAAAATGCCAGAAACCAACACCACTTTCTGGTCTGAACAGCAGATCCCTGGTGCATTCATACATCAGTTCATCCATATTAGTGTTCATTTCATCAGTGAACTGTAAACATTTAGGGTTTGTTTGCTATCACATAGCACCTTGCATAAATAAATTACCAAAAAGCCATTAACACCTGACTAGAATCAACATATTATTCATTCTTTTCCCTTCCAAATAATCCAAGGAGCAGTGTGCTCCTCTGAGGCAGAGGAGGAGTCATTCACAGCTATTTCACAGATATGACCTGCACAGCACAGGATTATTACAAAGAATGAACAGGCAGGCAGTCACACACTGGATTAAGGAACAATGATTCATAAATCCAAATCCCTGTCTCACATGTTGCTTTTATACAGAACCTGGTAAAAGCCTGCCTGAACCAGCAGTGGAAATGACACCTTTTCATTTAATTTAATTTCTGAAATAACCAGTCCACTTCTGGCACACACTGTCACCTCCCTGACTCGGGAAGAAAGAGGTGCATGCTAAAGAAGCCATCAATAGTATCTGCTGGTGCTCCCTTTTCTGTTATGTTGACTTTGATTCAGGTCCTGGCAGTTACTGAGGAACAAGAGAAAGACAAATACAATTTTCCCAGCTGTTTGTGGCAGCCAGCCCTGGCCTCCCAGCTGAGAGCTCTTTGTGCTGCTGAGAGCGTCACCAAGCAACCAGCCCTGCATCTGCCAGGCTGCAGAGCAGAACTGAAAGCATGGCTTATGGAAAGGAAGCACACGTGAAGGCTGGGACTGAATCAATCTCAGCTTTGTCTCCTGCCTAAAAATGGCACCAGAGATTGCCCTCAGTGGATCTCACCCACTGAGGGGGCAGAACCTGGATGCTTCTTTTGTTTGAGAAGCCAGACCCTTGCAGAACGTAAGGACAGGTATTCTGTAAGCTGTGCAACGAAAAGAAGGGAAATTCAATCTGTTGTGATGTCTTTGAGACTCCTACTCTCCATCAGTCTTAGCTGGTGGTCCAAAAAAGCAGCAGAAGGTGGCCCAGGATGCAGCTGCCAGAATGACTGCATTGTCTCAGCTGTAACTCATACCCACGTGTAAGTTAAGGGGGGGTGAAAAAAGATTGTCTGATAATTGGAACAATATGGCAAAGAAAGCAAAGCAAACAGGCAAATCCCCATGCACACAGGCAGGGAGTGAATGAAATGGGAGGAGGGGAAATGCAGAGATAAGTGACCATTCAAAGTGTGCTCTGCTGGTTCCTGATTGTACAGTTCTGCTTAGAGAGGGGCAATAGATTTAATATTCCTCCTGCAGAATTTAGGCAGGGTTGAGAAGCCCTGGCTGGCACCTTCCCTGAGCCACAGCATTCCCCAGCTCTCAGCAGCCTTACAAATGAGCCCTGCTTTACCTAAAGGCAGCTAAGACACAGATGCATGAAAACTCTTCCAACCTGGACATTAAAGACAAATTGACAAACTCATTTCAGCTCCCTGTGAGTTTAAATGTGTCACAGCAGCCCAGACTGGAAACAGCAATTAATTGCTTTGCTCGTGGTCACCCAGTGCAGTTGGACTCAGCCAGGAGCCCCAGACCACTCCTGAATACCTGCAGCACACTGCCACTCATCTGTGACAGCAGATATTTCCTGGGGCTATTTTCTCCTGCTTTTGAGAGAAAGAAGGTCTTTGTGAGCTGTGCTGAGAAGAAAAAAACAAGTTGGTTTTCACTCATTATGAGATCTGTAAAACAGTGCTCAGTGCACTTCTGGCCCAACTTTATTTTCCTTTATCTGCTGTCCATTTTACACTACACTGAACACATGCAACAACCCAAACAGTGAATGTGAGGATCAGATGGCATTTTCTCCAGCATCTTCTTTTTGGAAGAAAGGGCCTTCAGCAGAAATGGTGTAAAATGGAGCAGTTCTGCACTGCTTGGCACTAAATCACTACCTGCTGCCAAGAGCAGTGCAAAAACTTTATGAAGAAACTCATGATACGGATGAAAATTCAAGGAAAAGCAGACATTTCAAGAGCTGTTCTCCATTTTAGAACTGCAAGAAATGCCAAGACTGTAAAGATCTCTGTTGCTCTACAGTGCTAAAAATAACATTTGCCAACAACTCTATAGAGTCTCTTGCACAAAATGCAGCCTTATGGCTTTCATTTTGATTGTGAAGTGAACACATCATTTTGCAAACCTCTGTGGCTGGGGTTGTCTAAAATGAAGGAAATCCCCAGTACCATTTTCTCTCAAAATATTAAAATTCACTAGAAGCAAAAAAAAGATGCTTCAAATTTCAGCTGGTATTAAGAGATGTAAGTTCTTGTTTCTAATCCATTATGAAGGGCTTTCAAGTAGGCAAGAAGAATGTTCTTAGATCCTAATGTTGGCTACCTAACTCGACTCTTTGATACACTTCATTTACATGTAATCCTGCAGCCTGCCAGCAGTTGATAAGGTTCCTGATATCTGCACATTTGAGAAAGAGAAGTTTAGTTCATGATGGGCTAAAGCTGAGCTCCATGAGGAAAGCTGCTCAGGTTTAGGGTTTCACACAGATTTTTTTTGCTTGTCTGAAAATGCTTCTCAGCATTTCTCCCCAAATAATTTATCTGCCAAGTTTAAAATTTCTGACCAAGTTGAAATGGCTGCACTGGATCTTTGCTTTTTTTCCATTACTAGAATATTTTATGAGTTCCTGTTAACACTGGCTGGTGGGGAGGAAAGTGAGGGGTGTGTTTTTCTCTCCATTTATACTGTCTGGTGGATAAAAGGAGAGCAAAAGTTACAGAAGTGGCTGAGAGAAGCTACAAAAAGCTACACCTTTTCCTAGGCTAAAAATGTGCCCCCATGTCACAGACAGACAGAGATATTATTTAAAAAAAAGTCTTAGGCCCTGCTACTCTAGCTAAGGTAGTAGTAGCTTGTAAGTTCCCAGAAGAAAGAACCAGAAGAATGAAAACTCAGTTAACACAACTATCTATTCTAGTAAGCAAATAAGTGTGCACCTGCATAAATAAAAGATCTGTCCCATGAGAATCAGTGAAGAAAATATGTGAACATCTGAGTGAAAGAGAGAGTTCTAGCACATACACACAAAACATCTTTTTACCAATTAATTAGGTGGCAAGAAAACTACTAGCCAATGGGAGTTAAACATGAGATCTGTGAAAACTGTATAAAAATGAGTTATGTGAATAAAGAATGGGCTTCTTCCTGCATGAAGAAACTGAGTCCCAGCTGCTCATTGCAACATCCCCATCCTTATTTTAAGCCCCCTTTATTTACAGACAGGCTGCACCATACCATGCCATGCAGTGGGGTAAGATTTCTACACCTGGCTGCAGAAATTCAGGGTATTCCCCATCTGCAGAGCTGCAGCTGGAGCTTCTCTCAGCCTCTTTGCAGAACTGGAAACTTTGGGTCTCCAGGAGAAGTGAACCTGGCAGCCAGGTCACCTCCATGGCCCAGCCACAAACTCCCAGGTTCAAAGCTGCAGGCACGAAAATACAGCAGGATTGTTAGCAGGGGATGATTCAGCACTCAGCACTCCAGAAAAAAAACAGGCTCTGACCATTTGTAACCCCCTCAGTGTCTCACCAAAGCCCCAGCTCCCAAACACTGCCTGAACACGAGTCCCCAAGCACCTGCAGCAGCCAGCCCAGCCCTCCTGGATGCTTCAGAAGGTGAGAGCACAGCACAGCCCCTGGAGCAGCTCTTGATTTCCTTCCATATTCTGAGACACATCTGAGAATGTGGAGGGGTGAAGTGGAAAGATAAATGGAACACAGCAGTATTTTTAAAAGCTTCTCCTTTCTGCGTGAAGTTTGAATGGATACCATATGCTTTAGCATGCTGTTTTGATTCTCTGCTAAGATATTATTTACTAGCCTGCCTCAGCAAGGCAATCCTCTCTCCAGAATAGTAATTTTTAGTTAAAAAAAAAAAACAAATATAAGAGTAATTTCTACCAGTGCTGCTTTGAACTTACAATCATCCATTACACTGCCTGTTCATCTCAGTCTCCTAACTTTTTTATTACTACAGTCCTTTCATCATCTTCACCAAGTGCTTCCACCTCCAGATCACTCAAGAAGATAGTAAACACCATTTGTTTTTTTATTTCTTTTTTTTTTACTCTGATAAGGAGCTATTTCTACCCTGGTTTCTTCTTCTAAGCCTGTTTCAAATCTATGATAACATTTTCACTTATCACTACTTCAGCTCCTTGAAGGAGCCTTTCTTTCCTCATGAATTTTGAAGTACAAATGTTTATTGGCTCTCCTTCACCAATGGTTTTATTATTTTACACTAACAGATCATCAGGGTGAAATGGGTTTTTGCAGGTTTTTTTACAATTTTATCTTTCATTTATTTGATTTATCTAGCACAGAAGCTGAGTTTCCTGGTGTATTTTCACTGCTAGACACACAGAAGAGAGCAGGGACCATTAGTTCCACTCTGCTCTTCTTTCTGCACTATTTTGGGCATGAGGGAGCGAGGAAGGGCACAAGAGATGATGCCCAGAGTGCAGGGGCACAGCAGCAACTTGAGGAAATGCTTCTTTCACACAAGAGTGCACACACCAGGAGATGCTTTCCTAAACCCATTTCTGTCCCCTGTTCAGAGAACCTGAATAAAGATAGAACTAACAGCACCTGCAGCCATAAACTGTTCTGCCAGGAGCACAGGGAGGTGCTTCAGGTGGGGATTTAGACTGCTCTGCCATGGCCAGGGATTGATGCCCACAGGCAAGGACTGATGCCCACAGCCAGAGATTGATGCCCACTGACAGGAATTGATGCCCACAGGCAGGGNGCCCACAGCCAGGGATTGATGCCCATGGGCAGGGATTGATGCCCACTGCCAGGGATTGGTGTCCCCAGGACCCAGCTGTGGTCCTGCAGCCCCAGGGGATGGAGCAGCAGAGGAGCAGCACGGAGCAGATGGTGAGGGCAGGGCAGGGAGGAAGGAGCCCCAGCTCTGCTCTCCCCTGCTGCCCTGCAGGCTCAGGGGCTGCATAATTATCCCTGTGGAGCCAATAAAAGCTCGCTGAGCTCATTGTCCTCCAGATAACAGAGCTCAGACCTGGAGGACTGGCAGGGCTGACCTCTCATGCCAGTTCTGACTGGAGCAAAATCCCCTGGAAAAATCCTGCTAATGAATGGGGCATATTATCTCATCTTCCCCACGTTAGGTTTTGGTTCATAACTAAATCCCCCATTTGGGGGAAAAAAAAATAAAAGAGAAACAGTGAAATGCAGGATAGATCTTACACTCACTCTGCTGAAAATCCTTGTTCTGAGATATTTTTCAAGATAAAAAAATACAAAAGCACTATGAGCTAATACACATTAATTTCCTACTTACTTTAGGTTACATGGCCAGTTTTAAAACTCTTAATAACACTGAGATTTGCATTTATGTCAAAGAGTAATGTAAAAGTAAGCAAACATTTTCAAAGTGCAGTTAAAGACCGCAGTGAGATGCCTTTGGGTTAGGGAACAAAAAACAATAACATGGCTCAAGGATATCAGAAAACAATAGTCCCTGGGATTCTTTAACTGCAGGAAGAGTTAAGATTGCTCAGACAGCAAATTGAGCAGCAGAGCTGTGTTGTACAACACTTAGTAAAATGTATTTATACAGATAAAAATNTATGTCAAAGAGTAATGTAAAAGTAAGCAAACATTTTCAAAGTGCAGTTAAAGACTGCAGTGAGATGCCTTTGGGTTAGGGAACAAAAAACAATAACATGGCTCAAGGATATCAGAAAACAATAGTCCCTGGGATTCTCTAACTGCAGGAAGAGTTAAGATTGCTCAGACAGCAAATTGAGCAGCAGAGCTGTGTTGTACAACACTTAGTAAAATGTATTTATACAGATAAAAATGTGTTTACCTGCACACACGGTGCTTGCAGTTAACCAGGGAACAAGAACTGAGTTTAATAATATAGATCATTATTATTATATGTCCAGTACATAACATCCAGCAAGGCTGGATGCACATTGACAGGGAACAGGGTGTGCCTGTGGCTCAGAGAATGCTCTGAATTAGCCCTGCTTATTCCTCCCTGTTCAGCCTGAGCAAAGCTCCAGGAGCAGACCTGCAGTTCCAGCTCTACTTTAATCCATTTCTGCAGCCTGAGGAGCCCTGGGACAGCCCTGAGCTCTCACAGCTCCTCTCTGCACCTCCCCACATGTGCAGGGCTACCTTGGCCAGCTCTGAAAAGCTCCAGGGATTGCATCCAACTCTTTTTTTTCCTCCTCAGCTCCTTCAGACACGCTGTTATGACACACATTTCTGTGTGTCTTTTGTCACTCCTGGCAGAGCTGAGGGTGGATGGAGGCTGCATCCTCTGCACATGAGCAAGGCTATCCCTCCTTCCCTTCCTGACCCATAAAAACACCTTTGTTGTCACTGGCATCGTGGCCAAAGGACAGAGTGAGGAGGGTTTTCAGAACCTCTCACACTCACAGGGCCCTTTGCAGCACGGGTTAATTTCCTTAATATTTAAGCTCCATCAAGATACAGGTACTAACAAAAAAAAGAATAATCACTGGTTCAGCCCATGTGCAGTTTCAGAGGCAAGAAATAAGGAAATGCTGTTGTGCTGGCTGACAGCTCCACCACACCATTTCTCACCAGAAATATTACCTGGTTGTTTGCCTTTATTCACACCCAGAGCAGGTTTTTCCTGGAGAAAAGTGTGAACTGTGTCATAACTTACCTGCCACTGAGTGAAAACAGCTTTGTGGTTGAAGGCCAGTAAGAGCTGAGAAGGGAGAGGAAGAAGTGGTTTCAGGCAGCCAAGAAAAAGAGGTGAACTTGCAAAAAGATGAGGAACATGGCACCAACCACCATGAGATTCTCAAGGTGTGTCCCCCTGAGGGAATTCAGGGGGTATTTGCTCAATCTTTGAGCTACTGCAGGTAAGGAGAGGTGAGCAAAACTAATGTGTGATGCCACTCACACTAAGGAGTGAGGCACACCAGAGTAAGCAAGACATTTCCCCATTACAAACAGGGGAAATTCACATATTTTGATCACCTGGAATAATCAAATAAGACATTTACAAGAATCCACACCCTTGCTCAGGATATTTAAGTGTAAGCTTCTCCCTCCCAAAGCAGGGAGGACTCTCATTCACATTGGTCGGATTGCTGCTGAAGCATCAAAAAGGAACCAGAAACATAAGTTTCACACAATGACACAAACTCACAATGGAAAAAACAACAAGGCTTTCTTGGCCTGTCCACAGCTCCAGATATTCAGCCTTATTTCCCTTGCTCATTTTCAGCCCATTTATTCCAAGATAAGCCCTCTGGCACTACAGTGAATAATCCCCTTCTCTCTTGGGATTCAGAGTGAAAAGGGAACATGTCACTCTGTATGACAGAGAGAACTGCTAAAATAAAGATGCTACTGAGGATCGAATTTTTAGCATACGTCTCTTTTGGGGTGTGAATAGCACCAGGATGCAGAACCAGGGGCCAAGTACTCCTAGGTCACCAGGTCAGCTCTGACTGCATCTTTCAGTAATTTTGACAGCCTGCCATCTGTGACACCAGGAGCAGGTGTTCATGTGCAGAGTGGTTCTAAAATCAACCATTTCCAGCAAAGAGCAGCTCTGGAGCCTGCTTGTGGACTGGGAGTCTCGCTGCCTTGAGAGAAAAACAGATTTTCCAGAGATCTTTACCAGAGGCAGGATCTGCAGAACAGCAATGAGCACACAGCACCAAAGCCCTGTGGGTGGCAGGCAGGAGGATCACACCTCCTCCAGAGCCTGAGAGTGAGGCAAAGCAATGGCAAAACATCCAGCAAAGTCTGCAAGATGATGTTGTCCTCCACTGTCTCCCCTTGCTCTACACACAGAATTATAGAATGGTTTGGGTTGAAAGGGACCTTAAAGCTCATTTAGTGCCACCTGGATGCTGCCAGGGATGGGGCAGCCACAGCTTCTCTGGGCAAACTGTGCCTGGGCCTCACCACCCTCACAGGGAAGAATTTTTTTCCCAATATCTAATTTAAATCTGCCCTCTGACAGTTTAAATCCATTTTCCCCTGTTTCCATCACTATCCATATCTCAGGCAGTGGTCAGAGACCACACCAATGGTAACCAGGTCAGTACAGTGCTCACAGAACAGGTCTGATCAAGAGTTCAGCTCCTGAGATCAGCCTGTGCCTGCTTTAAGAAGCACAGGAATTAGGATTCACAGTGTTCCAGACAAGCCCCTCCTCACCCAGATTCTGTGGCCCACAGACACGAGGAAACAGAAATTAATAAGCACAAGGTTTCTAAATAACATCTTGGAAAGTCTTCTGAATATTTTACCATGAGTACTTAGATACACACTCATAGAAGCTCGGCTTATTCATTCTAGTGAGTGCTAAAATCCTTGTGGGATACCTGTGGACTAATTGGTTTTGTCTGTGTTAGTGTCTAGTCACTGCATGAATCAGGCAGTGCTGAACCTGCAGCTTGCACTAAGAGCTCCCTGAAGATGGAGAACTGGGCTGTGCTGTCTGGCTCTGTAAGTGACTTGGGTTCACGAGTTCTCCAGCCCATACATTATTACTGATCCTCCTCTCATGACACACTGCTGCTGCACAGGAACAATCTCACGCAAGCACCCAAAGCCAGAGCATCTGGGAGGAGCAAGGCTGGAGTTAATCCCACCCTGAGTGATGTGGGCAGGAATCCTGCCTGCTCTGCCCACCCAGACCTGTCCTCTTGCTGTCAGAATGGGAGATTTACACAGGGCCTGGCAAACCTCAGCACGACACGAGGCTCAGAGAGGGGAGGGCTGAGGAACAGATGCAAGCCAGAGCCAGGTTTGCTGTTCCAGCTTTGTGCAGCAGGGATGGAAGGTGGGGCTCCCCTTGGCACTGGCTGCTGCAGGAGCTTTAGCAGAAGGTGGGATACAGAGCACCCCTCTCCTGCTCCTCCCTGATCTCCTTCCAGGCTAAATCCCAGCTTCCAGAACAGCAACTGCTTGTTCTGCACTCATTTCAATGAGGTTTCTCAGCATCCTGAAGGCCAGACAATGACTGGGAAGGACCAGTTGTTCTGACATCCTTCCCCTCAACATGTGCAATAACACAAAGCAATTTGCTCACTTTGTAACCCTGAACCTGATGCCTCAGGGTGTGAGTTAACTCCTGTCAGGGCTCTGGAGGGAATAGATCCCTCTGATCTTCCAGCAATGCAGATGCTACTGGGTACAGTCACTCAGGTGTCACCTCCTTCCTCAGCACCAATTACAGATTACAGCTCTTGGAGGCATTTTTATATTT
>VZTT01056402.1:6035-31527 GCA_013400855.1 Buphagus erythrorhynchus
AAACCATTTCTCATTATTATTACCATTTATAAAGAGCAAGAACACTGTTAACATCATAGTTGTTATTAATCTGAACAAATATTAAGGGAAACAATTCTGCTTTACTATACAGATAGTTGTGACACATTTATGCATTGTTTAAACCCCAGTGCCTTATATTATAGGATTTCATCTCTCTGTGCTGGGTTGTCACACATTTCCTGGTGCTCAGGCAGATGCTTCAGTTAACCATAACTTTGGTAGTTTTTCCTGATTCTTAATTACAGCAGTAAAATGTTAGGAACAGTCTCGCTTGTCAAATGTTTTAAATACCGAACTATTTTAAAGTGGCTTGCTTTATATAAAGATGTTTGTCAAGTCAAAGAAGCAGGGAACATATGTGATCCATTTCACGAAGTGAAATCTAAGGATTTACCTAAGGACACAGGAATGTTGTGAAGTAATATTTATAAATGTCGCAGGTGTTGTGGTAATTGTGAATTGGCAGCCTTACATCATTCTGCTGTAATTGGCTTTGAATTCCAGTCTCTGCACTGTTATTTGAATGTCAATAATTTCATATCATGCTTGAAAGCAGAATGAAACAACTCTTTTAATTGGGGAAAAACATCCCTAGTGACTCACTAGTGCCTTCCACTGCCATTTGGAGATGTAAGCCGGAAGGGCTGGGATTCTAAGGGCACCCAATTTTCATATGGGTGGCGCTGGGTCATCATGCATGCCAGTGTATTTCCACTGCTAGCAAAATGATCTGAACTCTTGCAAGAAGTAAAAACTCATGAAACATATGAAAGTTATCTTCTTCAGTGAATAAAAAAATTGTGGTATGTACTAACCAGCTGTTGTGTACTTAGTGGAAAAATTGACTGCTCATATTAATTAAATTCTGTGATCTAAAAATTCATGGATGTCATGAAATGCAGACTTAAGGCTCCCATTAAGTTAGCTGTAACTCTGTCCCGTATGCCTGTGCTATAATGGGACATAGGAAAAAGGAAAGTGGATATATAAGTCATGGATAAATAGAAACACCATTTAAATCCAAATCCAGAAATCATATAAATACATGTTCATCTTTAAGACAGTGATTTACCACGTCCAAGCCTAATAAGGTGAATGGAAGCATTGATATGTGTAAAAGTTAAGCACACACTTAAGGCTTTCACTGGACCCAGGATTCTCTGTCCTGTGAGATTTGTACTCTTTAACACGACAGGTACTACCATGCCTATTGTCAGAAGCAGGCCTCTCTAGATTATTTTCTAGATTTTGGAAACCTTAAAACATTTATGACTTCTATGTTTTGGTCTGATAATTATTTTCAGAGTTAATAAAATGATGCCAAGAAAAATGCTTACACATCTTAATTCATTAATTTCTTGGATCTGTTCCTAACTTCTTTGCATTCTCCCCTCAAGTCAACAGAAGTGTCCATACAAGCAAGATTTAAACCTTTATTATTAATAAAGGCATAAAAATGCTACTTTCATTTAGAAAATTCAGATTATACAAATCTGTAGGTGGTTGCCTTCGTGACAGGGTTGTTCTTGTTTGCAACTGTCAAGGTATTACATAGCATGTGACACACTGTGCTTTGTAACATGCACCTGATCTTAGATGAGGAATTATGTTCTTGTGAGCTGCGGTATCTGCAAACACTAAGGAAACTCAAAATGAACAGTTGCGTTCTCCATAGCTTTTTAAAATATGTTCAGCTGAAAAATAAGTAGAGGACTAACCTCCTTTGCCATTGCACGCTTTCTTCTGGTAAGGAAGGTCAGCTTCCTTCCATTTGCTTTTAATGAGCTTTAATATAAGGAAAAAATCTGGATATCAAGAAAATCAAATTGGTTTCTACTTAAACAACTGTACATAATTAACTTTCCATGCAAAACAACTTTTCATGTCTGTTCATGTAGTATTCAATCTATCTCAAAGTGAGTAAGTTAGGAGGAAAACCAAAAAGAGTAATTAATATTCAGAACATTGACTGCTACCCTAGGAACCAAACCAGAAGTTAAGAAGCCAACATGATAGCTGGGGCATCTAGCTGTAGTGTCACGTGAAATAAGGGATAGTCAGAATCTGAAGGGAAAAAATGCCTCTTTCCACAGATCCACACATACTTAAAAACTGGAAGGTGTAATTTGATATGTCATAAAATATAATTTAGATGGGTCATAAGAAAGAAGCTGAGTGAAAATCAAAATACAGATGCAGAGCTGAACATTGTCATAGTAATACCACTGAAGCTGCATTTTGGGGATAAGCTAGAAAGAAATATAAAACTTCTCAGTGCATATTACAGGCAACTGATTAAGGGATATCACTATCTCTAATTTGGAGTGTATTATAGAGAGGGAATATATTAATGTACACCTGAAGATCCAGTCTGAGATCTCATATCCCCAAGAATCTGAATATTGATACCACTAGTTGCTGTAGAAAAATCACATAGACCATGAGACAATGAACACACTTGAAATCTGGGCTTTTAATGTAGGAAAATAACAATTTTATTACAGTGGACCTGCAATGCTTAGCACAGAAATATGTGGACAGGCTGCAAGCACAGAGAGGTGTCACGAGTTTGGGAATCTGGGGCTTCCCTGCAGTGATCTGGTGAGTCCTGGGCACTTGGTCCAGCATGGTACTTGCTGTTGTCCTCTAACAATTTGCTGTCCTGTGCTGTCCTCCAACAATTCACTGTCCTGTCCTGTTCATGGACAGCTGGAGGTCTCTGCTTTGCTGTTTTAAGTGTCTTGGCTCAAAGGCTGTCTTTTCAATCACACATTTGCCTTTTAGTCACACACCAGTTGGCACATGGGGTTCCTGTCACACACCACTAGCAGCTATTGGTGTTGTGGAAATGCAAATAGTGTGATTCGCCTTAATTTCACCCAATGTGCTAGATATTTTCCCAAGTAAACAAAAATAAAAAAGGTTGATTTCATAGTTGTCAAGGATTAGGAATGGTATTCCCCAATTTAGTGCTCCCACCAAACCCGCACCAGCAGTTTCCTCTCCCCTCCAGCTGGAAGAACAAAAAGTAAAGATCACAGATTCAGACAAGAACAATTTACTGGAAACACCAATGGGATAAGAACAGTACCAGCAACAATATTAATAACAAAGGTGTACAAAGAGAGGGTGATTTATATGCAAAATTCTCAGCAAGTCTGGGACAATGAAAACCAACGATGGAGAGGTTCCTTATCCCAACACGATTTTTTTCCATTGCAAGCCACGCCCTTCTTCCCAGAAGCCAGAAAGTCCCTTACTTCTGGAAGAGCTGAGGTGATGTAGAATAACAACCCAGACATGCCCACACAACACCAGGTTCCACCCCCACAAAGCTACTGGTTAAAAAATTAACTCTGTCCTGGCCAAAACCAGAATAACAGTGACTAAAATTTCAGACATGTTTTTCTAATTAAAGAGATTTGTTTGCAGCTTGTAAAAATAAATAAAGATATACAAAGCCTTTAGATGGCTGGATTTCCAAGGGCTTGAGTATATGTTACTGAGAGTTTAATGTTACTGGTAAAGGATAAACAGTCTTCTGTGATAGATTATACATAAAGTCGCCTTGCAAATATTTCATAACTGATAGAGATTCAAATGGGAAATAAATAAAAACTGATATTATTTGCTTGAAGTTTTCTTTCCTGCATTGGAAAAGGAATGTCAATTCCCCAACATATTTGGGAGAAGGAGGTAAATTTGCTGCTTTCACATCCCTATTTTATTGCTGATGAAAGGAAAGAAGATTTTCATGGAACCCTTTCTCCTGTGCTGTTCCATCTTCTGTACTCAAGATTCTTACCATAGCTGACGGCTTTCCATTTCAAGAACTAGATCGAGATTAGCACAGGTGACAAATCACACTCCCTCTTGTCCTCATCTTGGCCTTGTTCTGCATTTACAACTGTGCCAAAATTTTGGCATTAAAGGAGCAATCTCTGCTCCCAACAGTAAACTCTTTGGCTTTAGGGGGATTTTTTGTATGATACAGGAGGAGAGTTGAACAACTGCACCCTGAAGGCAGACGAAGAATATGAGAAGCTGTGAAAACCAGGCAGTTATGAGTAGGCTGGGTAACACTGACTCTCAGACCACAAGTCTTTTGCTTCTTCCTTGCCTCCTGTTCACCAAATTACAAATATATCCCATTCTTCAATGTATTTGTAATTTGGTATCATCAAGTTTAGGAGTGGAGGCCAACAGAATGCAGGAAGCATCACCTACTCTGCTGCTGTTCACTGGGACTCCCACCTCCATGAGCATGTTTCCTGACTGATGCTGGTATTTTCATTGTGAAAATAAATACAGAAGGCAACACTCAGAGGCCATTCCCTGCCTGGCTGTGTTTCCTACAGAAACGAATTAGCAAAAAATTGAAGCAAATGTGGTTGCACTTTATGTTGGTTTTCCTCCTAATAACTTTTGAGTCCACAGGCCAATTTTTACTCTATTTGACAGAAGGTAAAAGGTTTTAGGATTATTACCTTCCTACAAAGCTGGGGAAAATAAGCATCTGGATAGAGGAGATAAGGCCAAATGAGTGCCCTGCAGTTGGAAAAGCAAGCAGATTCATTAAGCCTGACAGCAGCCTGCTGGCCACCAAGCCCAGGCTGCCTATGTCACTGCCTTTTGCTGGGTGAATGTGTCAGAGGGGAGGTGGGATGGAGAGGGAGTAACTCTGAACAGTGCAGGAATATTTACCCAATATATAGAACATATTCCTATACTTCTGATCAGGAAAGATTTTGCATACTAGGAAGCACTGGAAACCATGAATTTTCAAACAAAATTGCAGTCCTGAGCAAGCACTGATACTCTGTTGTGGACCACACTAATCCTAAAATTGGACCTGTGTATGAAGCTCAGATAAGCATAGGTGAGATGATGAAACCTGGGATAAAACCAGGAAACAGGTAAAGTCTAGTGTTTGGAAGTACTTATAGACGATTATCTAAATCTATATGTTGGCTTCAGTTGTTGTGGCCTGATTTCCCTGGTTCTGAATCTCTGAAGCACTCAGCAATATATAATAGTATTCAGATTCAGGTCAGTTCTCTTTAGGTAGCTAGATAAATATGGATTTGAATGAATAATTCTAGATACTTGAATTTGGTTTTGAAGTCTTATTTTCAGACATGATGAAAAGTAGAGACTCCCATCTGAAGCCTTGGGCATCTGATCTTTGCAAAAATAATTTAAAAATGACCAAGTTCAAGGTTGGAAGTTACCCCAGCTCTTAATTTTGGAGGGGAAGTAATTAAAATATTGAGTTTTACTGTGAGTGGTTATAAAGTGGAGAACATTTCTGAGAAACTGTGTAATCTATTTCTTCAATAGAAATCTGCTTTCATTAGCCAAAATATTATCAGCAGACAGTCATATTGGTGGTGCTACAGAGTCACTGTGTTAGGGTAATTCCCCCGCATGAAAGACAAAGAGAAATTACTCAGCCCTTACCTCTCCTGTAGCCTTAATTTTGCCACAGCCCCCTGTGGGGCCCACCAGAAGTCCTCTGTTTCCTTCCTCCTTCCCTTTGCATCTCCATCTTCCCATGTGCTCTCAAAGGGTGGGCGGGTTGTAAATAACAGGGCTGTTGGTATCAGAGTCCTATGGCATTCAGGCTCTTGAAACAGTGCTACAGAAGTGTTGGGAACTGTATGAGCTTTTAGGCTGACATTCCAGAAGAATGGCTGGGGAGGAACGTGAAGCCACACTCTTCCTAAATTCTCTTCTGGGGTTTCAGGTCTGGCATTGGAATAAGAGAGAAACTCTTTTGCTTTAAGTATTATTTTGGACTAAGACTATGTGGAGGACCCCATCTTAGGTCTCACAACTCATATAAAATTTAAACAAAAAAAAAGTACACTGCTATAGAAGCTTTAATCTCCTATTATCCATTGAAACAAGAAAGCTGAGTGGTTTTGGCAGAGGATCTGCTAAAAGCATTCCAGAATGATCTGAAAACGAAATGCACTACACAAAACCATTCTATAAACTAGAAGTGGACACACTTGAAGTGCACTTAGAACAAGAGAAGTATTGAAACAGCAACTTTGTTTTTTTTACCATAGGGATGCTGACAAAAGAGGAAGGTGTCTCTAATAATGGATTTAGTATTGAAAGGACATATAAGATAATTTTTTTGAAGTAACCTGTTATAGCAGGCTTTCAAAAGGCTTCTAGCACACCCTTGTTTTGAATCAAGATTTGACTACTAAGATTCTGACCTGCAAAGACATTTAAATAACATTTTTCTTTTTCCTGAATACCAGTTAGGCATGTGTTCAAGAGATGTACCTTTTTCAATCTAAACCTGTATTTTTATAGTACATAAGACAGCTGAGTGGGGTAATGGATATGTGGTATCTTTCTATTTTGTGGTGTCTCTATCCACATCAAATCTCAGAACAGAAAGAGGTTTGATACAAGAGAATATCTCCACATTTTCAAACTCTGAGGTAGACTCTTGGGTCTCAGGGCAGTGAGCAACCTCTTCCACTGAGATCTGAAATACAGATGTACAACGTAGTGGAGGTCTCCCCCCCTTCTGATGACCTGCCCCATGTAGGGTTTGCCCAGTGATTTTATGTAGCACTGTCCCTGTTGGCCCATGCTGCTCTGGTTTGTTCTTCTCCGCATATAAGTGCAGAGCATCACAAGAAGACAGAGTTCTTTGGTATTTCCAGACTTTTGTGATACCTCCTAGTGTCCACAAATAAATAGTACATGCTGCTCTTCAGCCCTAATAGATAGTTGATTCTTTGTCAGTGTTTGTGTCATATTAGTTAAAAATATAAAAGTTGAAATGCATTGGAGGCAAACCTTACAGTTCTGATCTGGCAATCTTCTCACAAAGGATTTACTATTGCTTCCTGCTGCACCAGAACCATATTCTTGGTATGAGTGCCAGAAGAGTAAATCACGACATTTTTCCTTCTCGCTGTGAAGAAAAGAGAAGAGAAAAGAGGAAAGCCTGAGTGCTCACTGCCCCTCTCCCCTTGCATGCTTCTGATGTTGAAATCTGGCAGCTTTGGTTTCCATGGATTTGTGTATGTGTGTGTGTGCTTGGAGACTCTCTTAATTTGCATGGTTCACTGCCAGGTGAGAAAGAGTAATGCCTGAATGTACAGAGCAAACATAGCTGGAGTATCAGACTACAGCTTGCTGGAATGGATTGAAATGGTAGCTGCTCAAGACTCGCAGACCTTTGGCAGAGCTGTAAAAATACAAATAATACTAAAGGAAGGGAGACATTCTGACCCCAGCAGCAGCAGGATGTCTTTGTGTGCAAGTTCATCCAGGATCTGACTGTCTCATAAGGTCCATGTGGAATGTGTGAAGATTTTCAGTAATCCCTTGCTGAAACAAGACAGCAGACTTGACAGCCAAAAATGGCTCATGCAGCAGGACCCTGGCAAGGGAACAAGTCTGAGCACAGTTCCATATGGACCTGAGCTATCGTCCTTTCATGTAGCTTGGCCTTAATACTAATGCCTGAAATAATGCCCTCCTAAAATCAGCAGACCAAACAAATGATTAACCAGCCAGCCAAGGGAAGGAACAGAAAAGAGCTGTGACCATTTGGATGAGCTGAACAGTCCCGTTGCTAGCCCTCAAGACTGGATTTTGGCTGTGATGCCTGAGCCCCACCCCAGGTGTGGTGTGAGACTCAGAGGCACCGCTAGCAGGCTCTCCCTCCCTTTCTCACTTCTCACTTTCTTTTTCATGCCATCAGTGCTCCCTCTTTAGCCTGCTGGTCTGCCAGCAGTGGAGCAAGAGTCAGCCTGCTGAGCTGAACCCTGCAAGTTGTGAGGGCAGAGGCCACGAGCATCACAGAGGGGACAAGTCTCTAGCATCTTGCCTGTGCCAGCACTGCCAGGCAGGACCAGTCTACATCTTGGTTTGTAGGCAAGGATTAGTCAGGTAAAATTATTTTAGTTGCCTGGGACTTTCTCCTGATCAAACACATTATGCTGTAAAGTCACTAATTTAGCTTCAAGTCAACTGCACTAAGGTAATTTATTTTTGCTCTTACATATAAGGATTTGGAGGATCAAGAAGACTGAAGTTTCTCAGTGGTTGTCCTGCACCACCAAAGCTTACTTGTCCTTTTTGGTCTTTGACAGGATGAAGGGGACAGCCCAAGCAGTGTGTCCCAGTCCTGCTCATTGCCTGACTTCACACGTGCAGTATAGTAGGACCCACAGCTGGGCTGTGGGTTAGAGAGGGTTAATGAATGAGGTTTGTTTTGAGAAGTATTCTCTGACCAAGGGAGTTGGCCTGGAGACCAAGAAGAGAAGAAGATAAGCAAGAAGCAACCTGTGCAGGGAAAAGTCATTTTAGAAAAGTTTTATGGAAAACAGAGGTGTAGATGGCTGTACACCAATCAACGTTATGTTGGCTAATTGTGACCAATGAAGAAAGTGTAAACTTTGTAGAGTGTATAAAAGATAGCTAGCTGTTTAATAAATGGGATATTAGCCTTCTGAAATGTAGTGTGTCTATTTGTGTGCTGCACCCGCCCCTACAGCGACAGCGCAGCTGGTAGCTTGTTTGTGTTTCACACTTAACTTCTCTTCTGCTATCGTCAGGATTAACAATTTCTTTCTGCAGCACTTTGTCTAGTGAATGCAGCCCCAGCTATCACACCAGCAGTGTAAATACAGCCAGAATATGGGTTCTGTATGAATGCATTTGTGTGTGTGCAGGCATATATATGTGAGTGTAAGAACAACAGTCCTATGAAAATTTCAATATTTATAGCAAAAGCAGAGAGACTTCAGTAAGCCAAGCTTTCAGATGAAGAAAGAGAGAAAGGTTAATCACTGATATTTAACATGGAGCATTTCTTAAAATAAAACCCAGCTTACAATAAAAAATAGGGAGAGGTTGTGCAACTTTGGCGTGATAAGTGGAAAATGACCAGTTTGAAGCCATGCAGCCCTCACTCTTTGGCACAGAGTTAGTTCCCTTGCAAATACAGCCGCACATTTCCTTTTGTAAAGAAATGTCGTTTTGGGGGGCAAAAGGAAAATATGAATACCGCTCTGGAGCAGCACTCCTGGACGCAGTCTCCTATAATAGCCCTAGAAAAGCAGGGCAGATGATGTCATGGCAGCTGCTGATTGTCTGACAGACAGTTTCCGCAGCGCAACATGAGGCCCTTTGGTCTCCCTGTCAGGGAGATTGGCAGCTGAATGGCACCAATGAGCGCCGGACTGTATTCCCTCTGGGAATGCTGCCCTCATTGATGGACAGAAAGCAAAGGGAAAGATTGTCTTTGAACCTGAAAAGAATCCCCTTTTTTCTTCCTAAAGCTCCTGCCCCCGCTCTCTGCAGCTCTTTTTTCATCCCCCTTTTTTAAAGGTGTTTTGTTCTACAGCAGTTACTGAGCTTAATGGAACTGAATGACTTTTCCCCTTCACAATCTGTCAGTCAAAAGCTCAACTCCAGGGCTGTTAAATGAAGTCCTTTCAGAGTCAGACAGAGGAAGAATGTGTCAGTCATCCAACAGACCCCGTTGTGTTTTAATCCGTCAGAGGGGTGATCGGGAGAGCAGCCGGGCTCGGCAGGGGCACGTTCCCAGCAGCAGCTAAGAGGCCCTGACAGATCCAGGTGCTGGAGCCAAAAAGTCACCCGGCCATAAACACGGCGAGGTACGGCGCTGCGAGCCCCCGAGCGCGGCTTTGCAGCCGCCTGGGAAAGGTTTGGGCAAACTTTCAGCAGAGGTTTCACCGTGAGCATTTCCAGCAGAAAGCCAGCCTTTAAGCACAGGATGGGTCTGCGTAAGGCATGGCTTTCAAATTAATATAACTCTTAGCTGAAACACTGGAGACAGTAATCCTCCCGATGAAATGCATTTAGATAGACTATGATTCCAAGCCATTTCTGCCAAATTACCTTAATTTTTTGAGTTTCCCCCATTATATGGCATTCCATTAATCTTACCTATTAAGTTAAGACTGATGTGCAATTTGTTCTGGGGCTGAACAGTTGGTCCCATTCACTCAAGTGCTGGTGTTTCACTACACATTATGAGAAGTACCCACTGTTGCTCTAATAAGAATAATGATCCTTTACTTTCATTTCAAGGGTTTGCTATTTCATCTTTTTTTTTTTTTTCCCCCTAGTGAGGGAGTAGATTTAAACAAACAGCTCCTGTTCTTATCAGATCTCATAGGAAATGTCTTTGGCCTGTTTTTACAGAGATGGCAAACTGTGGTTCAGCACACAATGTAGTTCTGTGTTACTGTGGCAGCTGGACTCCTGATGCACTCAAATACGCTGGCTTTCCATCTGTAATAAAGTGGGTTTATGAAGTGGGTTTGTGTCCCCTGCAGGGCTGTTGCATTTTTGCTCTGTTTTGCTTACCTGTTCTCTGATGCCAGGCCCAGTAGATCTGGCAGAAGGGATTCCTGGCCTGGGAAGGTTGCTATATGGGATAGCATTTTTTTCTCAACCTGTCTGCCTGTTCGCTTGTCTGCAAAATCTAGGAAAAACAGTGGCCTCTCACAGCTTGTCATTCACTAGTTTAGACAGCGTATCATGCTAGTATTTGCTTAAAAGCTTCAGCAAAATGCATTCTCTCTGCCTTCTCCCACTATGTCCCCAAAAATTTCCCATGTATTTGCTCAGAATGATGAAGATCTTTCTGTCTGTGGTATTGCGACCAGTCCAAGGGCAAAGGGCACGGACTCTTGGAGTTTCAGTTGCTTCTAGAAACCTGTCTTTCATCAATGCAGATAACTGGCTATAGAAAGTGTCTCTGCTGTAGAAAACTGATTATCTAACAGGTTAAGCTCAGAAATACAGGGCTTGCTTGGACAGAGTCTTAAGAACAGCACCTGACTGATACGGTGACAGAAGTTTACAGTGTTGACAACTCTTACCATAAATTTTCAAGTCAGTGAATACATCCTAGAATAAAGAGACTGCTTTCTTTTCACTGAACTAGATCAACAAACAGAGCTAACAGGCAGTGGGGTGCAGAGCCCTTGCAGGGATGTAAAGGTGTGTAAGTAGTCACCTCTCTCTGGTCTTGACTTGTTTCCTTTCACAATCAAAAGAAAAGAGAAAGATACATTTTTTTGAAAAGTGCCTAGGTGCCACTGTATAATTTTGTTGCGAATCACTTGAGGTGGAGAATAACCTGAGATCATCCTGCTAAGCCACATAAGAGTCCCAAAAAGATTGGTAAGTTGAAGTTTGCATTTGGCTGCAGAAAGCTCTCTGCATCTGTTTAGATGGACTTGAGTTCTCTAGGAACCAAGCTGGTTTGCTAGGTAACTGAGTTAGTAGTGTATCTGCTCTGTATCTGCTGTGCCCCCAAAATAAGTGTTGCAGTGTGGCTGGGATGGCCAACACAAATCCATAGGAGGGGAGCCCACAAGGACTCCTGCTCCATCTGTCACTCAAGACTAGGCTTAGGGTGGAGGAGGTGTGGGAGGGCATGAGTGAATGGAGTCTGTTGTCATGTAGATTATTTATCCTCAATGTGGAGGAGTAATTAGACCCAGAGGGCAGTCCATCACTGTCCTCAGGCTGGATCAGTGGAGACGGACTGGCTCCTCTTCCAGCGATGCTCGGAAAGAAAACTGTGCTGCACACTGGGCCCCGTGTGGAGCACAGGGTGATGGTGCATCTTGATGTGGTCAGAAAGGTCATCATCCCCACTGAAAAGCAAGAGAAGCCCGAGGAGCACTGGCTGACAAAGGCGGTGGCCTCTTGTCTGCATATGGACAGGAATGTAATTGCTGAACATAAGCTGTCCTTGTTTCATGGAGAAGGATCAGACAGCCCCGTTGGGGTTCAGCTGATCTGAGGGAAGGCATGGCCCTTTATGTGTATTGAAAACCTCTCTGTAAAGAAAGGTTCCTTTAACAGTGCCGTAGCTGATAGCTGAAACAAAAACCCAGCCACACTGCCTGGGCTAGCCTGCAACATGGGCTGCAAAATGTGGGAAACGGAATTTCTGAACTCTCAGAATGCACTGAGATCTTCCCAGGCTGGTTAGTGCCCTTGTTCTTTTTATTTTTATATTTTTTTTTCTGCTTGTTTTGTTTTGTTTTTCTCAGATCTGTAACTTACAGTGAAGTAAACAAATTTCCTTTGCGTGTAGAGCTGGTTATTGTATGTTTTTAAGTACATGTGGTATGATCCCATATGCATGCAGGCAAGCAAAATATAATTGCATTGATGGGAATGCATGATATATCAGTTTGGATGTCTATCTATCCTGTCTGCATGCTCAGCCATGGAAAATCTTTGGGCTCTAGCAGCTTGTCACTCACTCAGCTAAATAAGTTTTGAGCCATCTCAACATCTGCTTAAAAGTGGCTGGACTGCCACTGAATTGCAAGGGTTCAATTCAACCCATATAAATGGAAATTTTTACTGCTGGCATAAAAGCATTTACAAGCTGAGACATATATTATAATGGGAATGAAAATAAACCCTTAAAAAAATCTGCACCCCATTTGTTCAGGCTGTGCCTGAATGTTCCCATGCTGAGAAGCACTTCTTGCCATTTATTAACTGTGACTTTAACTAGAAAGTGAAGCTGTTCATTCGAATAAAGTGCATTCCTGGGTCTCCTACTGGAATAGCTGTCATTTTGCTGAGGGGCTGTGTCTCAGTGACACATATGCCAGCAGTAATGGCTGCCCGGTGGCACCATGTCCTTATACATCCAATATTCCCCACTCCTTGTAGTGATGCTGAATGCAAGCCCTTAAACTCCCTGCGAATTTCCCTCCAAGGGAGACAACAACATATTTTTAACAAGGTTTTGGCACTTGTTTTTAAGTATTTGTGTGCTGAACTTTCTTGACAAAAATTTGTGAACCCAAGCAAATAGTCATAGTCACAAACACATACACACACACGCACACACACACACTTTTAAACACAGTTGTCCCTGTCTTCACTGAGCACAATCTGCAGCTGCACATTAGTGATATGTGGGTGGGTGGGAGAAGTTATTCAAAACTTGTACTTTTATGCCCAGAAGGGTTTGTATGTGTGTGTGCCCCTGGTAACCACACAGGGGAAAAAGTGCAGGTGTTCCTGTTTGCAAAATAGTGCCTACAAAATCAGAGACCAGGTCAAGAGCCCAATGAACAGGAGATCCTTCCTTCATTCATTTCCTTAAGTTAAGCCCTAATGTGCTACAAACTTCTTCTGGTTATTGTTAAAAGGGAATGGAAAGTTTCACAAAATCTCCCTGTAAAGAAGCTTATATTACCCCTAAAAAGAATGGGGGCTGGGGGGAGAAAAGACCCTCATCCGCAGCATGGTGATTTCAAGCAGTGAGCTTGGAAGCCCTGCTTTTAATCCAGGAATTTAATTTCAAACAGGTGCTGCTGTCTGTCCTGTTCGGGATCTGGGAGGATTTGAGATCCTGCTTGCTCCAGGGAAAAGTTTGTGTGACCTTTCCTGATGCTTGAAGGTGGCAGCTTCAGATCCCTTGTGGGTGAAGGAAGAGGCTGGAGCTTGGTGCAGTGGTGAGAAGGGGTGGGGGGCTGGGGGCACAGGGGCCAAATGTTGGGTTTCAGTGTTGGGTAACGCATGAATTGCAAGCCTGATGCTGTAGGTAGACCATTCTCACTTCTGCACAGGAGCTGGAATACTCCTCTTTTCTTGTGCTGACATTTCCCACTTGGAGGTCTGCAGACCACGAGGTGGTATCTTCTTCTCCCAAGTGATTTAACTACCTCCACCTGAAGTCCTCCCTGAGGACCTCGAGCTGTGCCTGGACCCACACAGCCATATTCTTTCAAGATGTTTAAGCCTCTTTTCATTAAGTTTGCCCCAGTTGTTCTGGTGCAACTCTTGACCCTTGCTGTCAAGTGTTATAGCAGGATATTAAACTGGCACCCTCTGTTACACGTTAAGAAAACAGCCCTGAAACCGGAGAGCTTGGAGGACACACTTTCGGCAGCCTCTCAGTGAGGGCATCCTTTGAACACCAGACCCCTCCTCCCAGCTAGGTAGAGTCGGATGCAGCCCCTGCAGGGACAGTCCCATTGCATTCCCATGGGCTGCTGGGTTTGCCTTTGCATTTGGGGTGAGTGGCAGCTCCACCTCTGGGCCATCACCCTTGAGAGGGCAGTGGGAACCACAGGGTATCCCAGTGCTTTTGGGCTGCCTCTGCTGGGGCCTGGGAGCTGGCCTGGCCCACCAAGGGCTCTTTGTTTCTGCTTCTTTTTGTGTGCAAATAATTATAGGTGCAATTTAGGTGACCTCAGTGTCTCACTACTTGATTTGAAGGCACAATTAAATACCTAGACATATAAATAGCCTAAATTGGAACTTTCAGTTAATGTTTAGAACAGCAAAAGGGGCCAGGTTAGGAAACTTTGACCTTGTACCTGAAAATTAGCTATTCTGTACATTTAAACTCCCTAACTCATTGAAACCTTATAGACCCTGTCTTCTAGTCAAACCTCAAAATGTCAGCTTTGCTGACTAGGAGTACATGTCTCCTGGGGACTGTTCATTGTGCAACAAAATGCCCTTCTAGAAGAATTAGTATCACCCTGTCATTTTATCTGTTCTATCAAAAGGAGCAAAGTCTGGAAGAAATGTTCCTTTACCCTGAGCTTTGTGTTGTGAGATAATTTTGGTGATCCAGTGCATCCACTCTGTCTTGCTACCAGTCCCAGTGGTGCAGCTCAGTGAACCTCCTGGAGATGTGGGTGAGCCAGTTCTTGCTCAAAAGGTCCTGGTAATGTATGCAGGAAAATTTAGGTAAATAACAGTGACCAGAGTGAGAAGGTACACCAGAGTGTAACCTTGCCTGAGCTGCATGAAAATGCAGAGGTCTCCACTACTCCAGTACATCAGACTCTTCTTCAAAAAATCATTTTTGCAGAGAGTAAAATAAACAAAAGAAAAAACATCTGAGCTTTTCAGCAGCTTGTTAAGGAAGACAACAGTACTGGGTTCTGTGGGATCAAAAAGGGTCCTTCAGCTGTGCTTTTGAAACAAACAATTTCTTTTTCTGTCAAAATCCAAAACTCATTGTGAACCTTTGAACTCAGCAATAATCCACAACAATGCTTCCTGGAAACTGCTGTTCTTGTGAATAGATGTAGCCATCTGGATACGGCTAGCTATTGTTAAACATAATGTTTATATGATGTCATATGCACCTATGCCTCTATAAAGAAATAAATGCATTTTTCTGCACCAATGATTTTGTATTTTGAAAGTTAACACAGCAGTTTTCTACCCTTTTATGATTAATGTATCCTTCTTCAACCATTCTCTATCAAAAACTATAAGCTCTTTAAAAAAACTGCATCTGTAGATTACTCTCTAATATTTATGAACTTATTTTCTTTCATTGTCATTCCTTGACCTGGAATCTCCCAGAGATCCTCAGATCACTGGCTGAAAACCAGGAGGTAGGATATGTGGGAAAAATGATAGTGTGAAGCTCTTCATATTCCTTTTGAAGGGAGCATCAGACTACACCCCAATCTTTTGCTGGATGCTGGTGAACCACAAGAGTAGGGGCAGCATTTACTCTGAGTTCTTAGTGCAGAGTCCTTTCCTAACAGGTCAGCAGTGTTAGGAAAGGACCAGGCAGGCTCTGTTTCAGACTTTATGTGCCCAGCTTCATTAATAAACAAAACTTTAGTAATTATTTTGCAACATGACCTGACATAGGTTGTGCTTCCTGTTATTTGCATCAGCCCTGAGGGTACCTAGGTGTCAACTGGGAAATAATCTCCATCGGAGGGCTTAAGCCTACAGTAGGTCCCTTCTTTTGTTACTGCAAGCACACAGTGCTCAAGGCATGTGGGCCCTTGGCACAGGCTTGCAGGTTACTGGTTAGTAAGATGTGATGCCCAGGCAGGTCTTGATGTCCACCAGGACTTGGCAAATGTCTTGGCTGTTCAGAAAAAACACAGATTGGGAAGGACTGTGGGCCAGGAGGCATGGCAGGGCAGCCTGCACCAATAGCATGGTTTTAATTAGACTCCCAACACAGAGGGCAGGATTTGATGGCCTCCTCTGCTGCTTGCTGCTCAGTTCATGAAGTCACTCTTCCTTTGCAAAGACCCATTCCTGCCTCAATAAATAGAGTTTTCCACTGCCATTGTTTATTTTGCTGGGGGGGGAGCTCTTCGTGTCACCTTTCCCTTTTTTAATTTTGGCCTCTTACGGACTACATGCTGGTTTGCTAAACCTGCCAATCTGAATGAGTAGCCCAGGGAATACAAGTTCCTATGGGATAAATGCTCTAACTTATGACTCATGGACTAGAATAGTAAAAGCTGATGCATAAAGGGCCCTGGGCACTAGCATACCACTGATGTTTTAAATTTATCTTCTTCAAATGAGAAAGATGTTTTTCTTCAAGACATACAAAAATATACCAACTCGGTGCAATCTAAATGAAGTTATGTGGGAACACTGCTCTGCACTGTATTGCCAATCTTTTGTGTTTATGTATAATTTTCCATAGGGCATTCCTGTCTGTAAAAGTACTCAGAGTGCTTTCCTGTAGACTCCTTTTGACTGGCAGGAATACTAGCAGCCCTAAGTGTCATGTTGTTCATTTGTGCACAGTGTTTTTACAGCTATTCAATAGCATCTGTGAGTCATTTGCCTGCTGAGCCTCAGCTCTTTGGCGTGTGTCAGGTAGAGGTTCTTCAGGCAAGCAGGGAGAGGGAAGGAGGGCTGGGCTCTGTGACAAGAGGTCCCCACTGGCAGCTGTGGTCCAAAGGGAGTGTGGGTGCCATGGTCAGCTGCCCTGCCTGCATGGGTGTGACCCCAGGAAAGGGGTCAAAGGGTTTGGCCCATAAGTTCCTCCAGGACAAATAAAGTGGAAGGAAACTATGGGCTGTTGAATCCGTAATTCTGTCTTACTGCTCCAAGAGTTGTTTAGAGAAGTGGCTCACTTCCCAATAAAAGGGTAGGTGACTACTCCCCCAGAGTAAACTGAAGAAAAAATTGATACTGTCTGTTTCATCTGAATATCTGGTCCTTCCATTTACTGAGGTTGACTGGGAGGTGAGCCTTGCCTGTTTCTGCAGACCCACACATCACTTTGCACAGATTTATTTTCAAGACTTGTGCGTTGACTTCCACAGAGAGAGATCTTCTAGGAAGGCACCACTTTTTGAAGCCATTCTGCTGATTTCTGTGCGCCCGCTCAAATATTTAGCACTTTTCCTGAAACTTGGCACAACTGAAGCTCCTAGCTCTACTTTGAGGAAAAGGCTGCCCTTGGCTCTAGGTGAGATGCAGTCAGTGTTTCCTGGCAGTGAGGTGCTGCAGAGGAAGGGAGAGGGGAAGGGCAAACCTGGGTTTAGCAGTCAAATCCAGAGCTGAAAGGAGGAAAAAGGAAGGGAAAGGGGTAATTTCCATTTAGCAGTAAGAGAGACAGTGTGTATAGTTCTTGAAATTTCATGTGTAATTTAAAGTGAAAAGAGGAAAAAGGAGATAAGCACAACACTGTGCCATGCTAGGCATTAATGGTGCTGTAGAAAGAGTGAAAAAAAGCACATTTTTTCCAGAGTTATTGGCATCTAATCCTTGGACAAAATTGCTCTGCATGACTCACTCATTCCTCTGTTTTCCTTGTCATACTGAGTTCAATGTCACACAGGCTCCTGAGAATAAACATTCTATAGATTTTGGGCAATATATAGAAAGGGCAAAGACCCTTTGAAGAAAAAAGAATAAAAGGATTTTATAAAAATGCACAGACTACAAAAAGTATTTTAAAATATGGCAGAACCTCTGGATCATCAAAGATATTCTAAAAATTTCCTGAAGGCCAGTGTCTGCTTTCTCAACCACTCTTTCTTGTGAAATTCCAGTTAGACCAAAAATAAAATTACCGTCTGTGTTGGTTTTGGATGCAGTTTACAGAATGGGTATCTATGGCAGATAGAGAACTGAATGTTGAATGTGAAAATGTCTTAGACTTCAAGATCTTGTTTTTGTGATCTGTACAAATTTCTTAGACTTCAAGATCTTGTTTTTGTGATCTGTACTTGTAAGTTTAATTGAACTGTTTCAATTTTACAGTCAGAGGCATTAGAAAAATACTGTCAATTTTCATGTTTAAGACCACAGCTGATGTGAATCCAATATTGGTCTTGAAACTGTAGTGAAAAGCTGAAAAAGAGCAAAAGGAAATGATGAAAAGTTCTTATGTTCTCAATTATTTATTCACTGTTTTCCCCCCTTCATTTTCACTCCAGGGATAGTAATGAGTTTTACGAATGTAAGGTGTCAGCTATAGGCTTTTCTGTTGAAACCTCTAAATTTATGGCTCCTTGGGGCATTACAGGCACGGATAATGCATAATTTACAAACAGACTTGAAACTTTCATCTTCCTTTTCCCACTCCTTTTCAGAGCTTTTTGTTCAAGGAGTGATTTGTTTTGCTGTAGTGGAAACCATATGCTCTTCCGAATCTCAACGGAGTGTAGAAATTCTGCAACGTTGCCAGATGTTGCCAAAGAAACTTCACCTGACATAGAAAATTACACACACTTCTTTTCTTCAGTCAAAACCATCTTTCTAAGAGGCCATTTCTTCCTGCTATTTGGTAGTGGGCAAGAGGAGACCAAATCAGAGCCAGTTGCAGCAGGTACAGTCTCAACATCGGACTCCTGAGGTCTGTGCCCTGTTTCTGGTGGAGCTGGAAGTTTACTGATCCACCTCACAAGGAGAAAGGTCAAAAGCTCTTGAATGGGAATCCTGCTTCTGGCATTGATTCCACTTTGTCACTAAGGACACATTGCCATACTTACCATATTGCATAAAACCAGTCTAGTTCAGGGTTGGTGTGACCGTGGCCATGCACTTGTGTTTGTGCTGCAGAGCAGGGTGGAAGAAACATCACAGTTGAGCTGATAAGAGTTACTTCGGCTGAGATCTCTCTGTTATTTAACATTTAGCATATGATTTGAAATAAAAGATTTTTGTTCTTCCTCTTTTGTTCCCTAACAGATTATAAAACATTGGATGCTCTTTTTATTCTAAAAATTCCCTTACTCTTTTTATTCTAAAATTTCTCTTATTGTATGTGTGAGATGTGTGTCTGCATGACTGCTTTTTCTTGTGGCCGTAAATCAGAGGGCTGAGGTGTTTAGGGTATGAGGGTAGGGGATGAAATTGTCCCTTCACTGAAAAATGCAAAATTGTGAGGAGAGCCTCCAAGCCCATGGGATGCTGAAGGAACATGGGCTGAGCAGAACTGCACAAAGAGTTGTGGATCCTTATACAACCAATTTATTCCCAAACTGAATAGAACCTGAGTTTCCCAGATACCTTTGTGGACTACTTAATTGCAGGTTGTGGATCCCTAGAAATCTGGAAGAATTCAGTAGTTTGGTAACTGCTTCAGTGGCTGCTATTTAGGCTACATCTAAAGTGAGATGTCAGTAATCTGAGAATTGTGTTAAGAACATGATTTTGCCTGCACTCCCTAATGTGATCAAAATGTTATTTCATCTTAGAGTTTACTGGGAGCTGTCTTGAACATTTGTGTGACCACAGGGAGTCATGAACATCCCAGCTGCTTTACCAATGGAGTTGTGCCTTCCTATGCTGTCTTTGGGACAACTGGGGGCTGAGACCTGGACATGGCTCTTGGTTAAAGAATTTCCCCTCTGCCTCCCACTGATGGATCATGGACGTGTTGTGAAACTGTCCATCTGGTGAATCCTCAAACTGCTTTGCACCTCACCCCAAGGCTGTACCTTCTCAATTTTTGTGCCACTGGCTGCATTGCTGGGACACTGGTGCTTTGGCTCTTACTTCCACTCAAGCAGCTGAAACAGCTGTGAGCATGCCCTTCTGGTTTACACAATGTCTTAAATATAATCATTCCCAGCCCTTGTGGTCATACTGCCTGCCTACAGTACAGTTATCTCCTTCAGGGGACAGGCAACCCCAGATAAGGAAAACACATACAGATTTTGTTCACTGCTCTAGTATGCCATGGGCCTTTCCCAGGATATTTGAGAGAAACAGAGCAGGAAACTTTCTGAAGGTAGTGCCCCACATCAATCTTCCTCTGGGCACCACTGGTCTTGTGCAGCATTTCCCTTCATTTCCAGGTCCTGACACAATACTCCTTTCTAGATAAACTGCTCAAAGTAACTTAAGAGTTTTTTCTCTAAGTCCAGGCAGATTCCTACTGGTGACTTTGTTTAGCATTCCTTACTCCTTTCCTACTCCACATGATTCTCATGCCTCCTTGCAAACATGATGCATATCCTAGATTCCAGGTAGTCTGTTGATCCAAGCAGCATCATCTTCAGCATTTTCTACAGAGACTTAGCACATGGCTGCACTTACTGGTCTGGAGATGTGAGTCTTGGTGGCAGAGCCTCATGCATTCCCTAGCAACAGCTCTCTGCTCTGTGTTGAGACTGGTATCAGCTGTCCAAACTGACAAAAGTTTAGTTTTCTTTGTATTTCATTTACATACACCCATGTGCTCAACCCCATCTGCTATGCTGGAGGTCCCCTTAATGTATATGATGGTGTAATGGACTGTGATTTGGGCCACTCTTGTTTGGTTTGTTCTGCTGTATTGTGTTACATGTAGTTTAAAGCCCAAGGTTTCCAGCATAAGTGAAATGCAGCATTCAAATGGTGTGCTCTGAGGTTAAATGGGGTGGTTTAAGTACATACAATCATACATTATAGATTGATCCCTCAACATTACAGGAAAATATAATTAATATGCAAGTTGTGTCTTTTTATAAACTGTATAGTTCACATAAGGAATGCTTCTGGCACATAGGATTGTTAATTATTTTTTAACTTATAAACAGGATAAACTTTGATAGCTTTATTCAACAGGGCACTGTGGAAATACAGCAAGTCAGCACAAATACACGGCCTGTCACAGTCATTCTTGTATAAAATATGACTCACAGTTTTGAAACATATGGTTACACTAGTTTTAATTTAAGTGGCATCTTCTTCAGTCAGCAAAATGAGGTCTGGCTTGCCTGCAGGAAGTGGAGTCAGCACCTTCACCTGCTGAAGTGAGAAGGCTCCCCCAGTGACCGGTGTTGGTTTCCACGGTTGGCGTATGGCTGAACAAAAATGTGAACCTTTGCACTTCATGCACACAGGGAAAACCCAAGAGCCTTCCCATTCATTATCTGCAAGCTGCTGGAAATGCAGCTCATCACATACCTTGTGGTCACACAGCCTGTGGTCCCCCTGCCTGGAACCCCCCACGTGGATAACCAGATGCACCCCTGTACCATAAGATCTAGACTTTCCCACAAACTCTTGTTTTCAATTTTGCCTCTCAGCCTCAATAGGGAGAGCCCCTTACCATTCCATCTTGCCAAATACCTATCTATCTATCTATCTATCTATCTATCTATCTATCTATCTATCTATCTATCTCACACATTATTTTACTGATGCATTGGATAGATTTAAAACCCTCCCTTGATCCTAGAAAGGAAATAATAATTAGCACCTACTCTCACAATAGGAAACTATCATCTCTTCTGCAGGAGAGGAATAGGGCTTGTCCTCCGACTCCTGACAGCTGCTGCTGGGAGACATTTCTGGGCTGTCAGAGCCTCTTTATGCACAAATTCTTTTGTAAGTCTTCACTGCCCACACCAATAGGTCTACACTTGACAACTGTTTTTCCCTGTGATTATTTTTTTTTCACCTTTCTCAGTGTTTTCCCTATCCAACTCATTCTTTACTGCCCCTCCCTTCTGGTCTTTTTTTTTTTTTTTTCTTTCTACTTTTACTTGGTCTTTATTTGATGTTGAAAAGATTTTGGGGCAAATGAAATGTAAATCAAATCTAGATTTTGTACCAGGCCTTTCTGGAGTTCTGACAAGGGGTGAGTTTCCTTTGGACTGGGTAAAGTTAACCAAAGGAGGAAAATTGGATGGCCACTGAAAAGACAGGTATTTCACTGTAGAGAACTCATTGCAGAGCAGTTCTTGTAAATGCGAGGAGAAATATAAAGAGTTTGCCCAGGCCTTCCCACTGAAATGGAGTCATCTGATTTTGTTTAAAGTTTTTTGATCCAAAGAGCAGGAAAACATTTCACTCATAAAGAGTATCTACAACTGTGTTTGAACCTTTGACACGGGAAACTGAGGAAATTAAACCAGCTGCTACCAGTTTCTCTGGAGCCAGAAAGATGTAAAGCTTACACCAGAAGGATGTAAAGCTTACAATGGTCTTTTTTCCTCATGTTGTCATTTTCTAAAAGAAAAAAAAAAGGAAAACCTATTTTTGGAAATGGGAAAATGTCTTTGCTTGCATTTCTGTCTGTAATACAATGTGTGGCTGATAAGAGGCTTGTGGTTTATGTTGTTGCTGTAGGGAATGAGATGATTTCTGAAGTTGGAGAAGGGCTGGAATGAGGCTAGCTCCTTCTGCTGCCTTTGTCCTGTCCTGAGCTCTGCCCTGACAGTGAATTGCACAGTATCTTAAAATGACCTTTCATTCAGGCTGTATGGAGGTACTTTTAGTCAACTGGTAGGAGCAAGTGACCTCTGACCTTCTGATATTCAGTGAGTGCATGGAGGCATTTTGTGCTGCTGATGGGTGGTCCTAGTAGACGGTGGCCACAGATGTCTGCTCTTGATAAATTCAGTGTTCAGCTAGTGGGAGGGGACCTGTCACTGGCTTCACTGGAGAGTGAAATATGTAAGTTATAGGCAAGTGTTTCTTCTGGCTTTTAAACTCCATCACTGGCTGTGAAGACTGAAAACTCTTGACAGTGCCTTGCACTGCCTTGGGATAAGTTTCAGTGCCCCCCTTAAGTCGTTCCACAGCTGTTCTGGTCCTGTGCTGGGGACCCAGCTGCACCATGTGCAGATAGCTCTGAGTTTCCTGCACCCTGATAGCTGGGAAACAGGGTCAGTTGTTGATCATGTGAGTTTGCTTTTTGGTCTGGAAGTTGCTTTGTGCATCTGGTAGAGAGCAAACTTGACAGCATCCTCGTTATAGTGAGTTAGCCTGGTTAATTTGTAATTAGGACTTTCTTGCACTGGAAACCTTCATCTGATAGCCTGTTCTCAGAGACTTTCTGCCTCTTTGGTCATAGCAGCTTTTCAGAGTGACTAGCCAAACCTACTGTCATTGTTGGTTGGGACCGCTTATTCAACTTCACCCATCTTGCCCACCCCCTTCTTGCTCACCTCTTTTCTTCTGGTGCCAGTAATTTCTCTAAACTATTGTGTACTGCTCAGTGGCAATAAATATTAATAAAGGTATGTCACTTTACTGCTGGAAGAGTGGGAGAAGAGGTGAGTGATGTATGTTTTACTTCAGAGGCTTGGCTGCCTTTGGCATGTCTTTTCCTCCCAGAAGAATTGCCAAATTATATTCTAGTTTCCCTTCCCAGATAAACTACATCCTCACATCTGTCTGGCTCTGTTCCAAGCTGCTCCAAGTCAGTAGGAGCTGGGAGAAAAGTTTAACATGCAAATTGAAAATGTCAAATTTTGGCTTTGTTTATTGCTAGTTTTGTAGAAAGGAGGAAGTAGAAAGCCATTCTGTCAGAACAGCTCACTATTATTGTCTTGCTTTGAGTAAATGAACCTCTGAATTGCAGTAGAGGGAGTGACTGCGATGCTAGGAGAGACTGAAGGGACAGTTCTCTAGGAGCAATCTTGGATATGCTGGAAGAGCTGAAAGTGTGGTACTGGGAAGTGTGTGGCATCGGAGTGTGCCTTCAAATAGTTGAACATTTTGGACACTGGAAAGAAGTGGAGAAGAGACAACTGCACAAGAGGTTTGTTACAGTGAAGCAGGTATGATGAGACTTCTGAGCTCAGTGTGAAACCTCCCCTTAGGAATGCCATATACTGCACTGACCTGGTGTTTCACTCCTTAATTATATCAGTTCTGTCTGAAGACACAGTTCTGTGATCAAACATCCCATTACAGCTGAGAGCATTTGTTTATGCAAATTAAACACATCCTTTGGGAAACACAGTTTCCATGAAGAGCTTTTGGGGTGCCCGAGGTGCTCTGCTGTGACTGCAATGCATTTTAATTACATAGAGCAAGTGTATTCTATATAGATGAGGTTTTGGTCTGGATCAAACTAGAAGACCAGAAATGCTAGGGTAAATTTAAGTAATAAATATTAGTAATTCCATCAGAGGGCAAACGTATCAGGAAGAGAAATTAACCCAACAAAGTGTGTGATCATGGTAGAACTGATGCTGTCACAAGTATTTGTGCTCCTTTGGTGCAGAAAGAGATTGATATGAAGGCTCCAGATAATGGGGCCTTCATATCAAGGCTGTTCATGTGTGAGCACTGATGTGCAAAGATGTCTGAAGATCATAGGAAACTGACATTAGCTGAATTTGAGAAATGGAAGAGGTAATGAAAAGATCCAGAGTTAAAGGCACAACACTGGTAAATACAAAATTGAGTTATCTGTAACTGTTCCCACTGTGTCTATTTGTTTAGTTTTCTTCTGGATGTGTTGTAAAACTGGAGATGAGCAACTTTTCTGACACAGCAAAGAAAAAACTGCCACGTGCTGCCTAAAATTGAGTGCTAATATACAGACAGAGAATAAGGCTTCGCTTTGTGGTGTGAAGAAATCCATGTTCTTATTTATAGAAGCTGAAATGTTACGTGAAATGGACCATAAATCTCTTTCTACCATTGCCAAATTGGGTCTGTCCAGCACACTGCCTAGAACAGAGACAAGTTTTAACTGCAGAGGTGTGATTTGTGTATCCAGTGCAAACCTGATGGAGAAGTGTTAATAGCAAGCACATACCGGAGCATTCAGTGAAAGTCCCCCGGTATGTGTCACTTAAAAAATACCTTTCAGCTTTAATTGGAATATGGATTATGATACTCGTGATGATTCCATGATGAAAACCTGCTATGAGGTCCTTACCACAAGAACAGTATTCTCTTAGCTTCCCTCCCCCATTCAGAGAAGCAGCTCCTCATAATAGAGGGGATTTTCTTTAAGACAGCAGCAAAGTGATTCATAAGGAGCTGAAGAAAAATTGCTGAAAAAGATAGATGAAGGCTGCTTAGGGACAGGAGAAGAGATGAGCTTAAGATTCCCAGTGAGTAATGATACTGAGAAAGTTGTCTAGGCTTGTTGCATATGTCAAAAATACAGACCACACTGAGTGGAATAGTAGTATATTGGTGTTCCAGGGGAAAAAAGTTAGCACATTGCCATCCATAAGTACTTACTGGACTAGTAAAAATTGCTTGAAAAAATCATAAAATAAGGGCAGTATTGCAAAATTGGACATATTTGGGTAAAATAACTGTTTAATTGAAGCTTTAACAAGAGATTATCTTCTTTCTTTTTTTGATATTTTGTGCAGTTATTTTCCTTGTTGAATTTTAATGCGTTGAATTAAAGAGAAGATTGCTTTTAAAGATTACTTATGAACATCTAACTTAAACATAAGTTTAAACAATATAATTGATACATTTGGGACTAAAAAGA
>VZTT01056403.1:5176-15213 GCA_013400855.1 Buphagus erythrorhynchus
GAAAAGCAATATATTCTAGAACTGTGCAGACATAAGCAGAAGACTGCACTACTCAAACCTGTGCAGATTGCACCATCAAACTAGCATGTATATTTGCATTTTAGAAGTGGACGGCAATAGAACTCAACATAACTAAACACAGAAGTGTATGCTTAGTTACAAATATGAACCATATACAAACTATATGTGAACACGCATACAAACACAATCCTCTCTGTGTGCTGTCCAGGGCTGGCAGGAAAGGTGATGAGCTCTTCACCTAGGGATGGGCAAGTATTTTCATTCAGTATGAAAACAGGATAGACTATTTAGTGTCTAATCCTGTATTAAACCTCAACGTCACTTAAATTGTGCAACTTGTTTGCCCAATTCCCATCACTGTTATATTACTCATATGAACAGTTACTTTTCCTTCCAGTTCACTAGTGCTTATGCTTGCACATAATGCACTAACACACCAATCTTAAGCTTCTGTAATTTCTGTAGGCACTTGAAGACAAATTCAGGTTGGGCAATTATGGTTGCTGTACATTATTCCCTTGTCAGCTTGGTTTACCCCCTTTCAGCTAAATTCAGTCTCTGTGTCATCATACTCTTCCTTCTAATGAAAAAATCCTAACAAGCAGATACATAATTTATTTCCAATAAAGCATACCTGTCTCCATCTACCATGTGGTTCAGCTTCATGCATGCATACAATAAAAAGAAAACCATATTAAGGAATGTAGCATGGTGATCAGGGAGGGAAAATCGAATGTAAATACCAAGTCAGCACAACCAAGAAGATAACTTGTAAGGGAAGATGCTCATTACTGCTTCAAGAGCTATATTCCTGGGGAAAAACAGCAAGCTGCTCTTTCAGGATCAGGTATACACTTGGAAGTCTCTCTGCATAGATGATATTGATTTGGAGGCATTCCCTATGTAATGGCCATCTGTAACATTATAATTAGACTGAACAGCATACATGCTGGAATCCTTTTTGACTCTGCCAGCATGCAGCCCTTCACCTATAACCAGAATATTAGGTATCTTTGGCAATGACCTTTCACTGTGAGATTTGTCCTTTCAGGCTAAATGCATTTTATTCTTAAACATATGCAGTCTTCTTTGGAAGTATACAATAATCTCAGTAGACACCAGCATTTCCACTGATTCTCTTAAAATCACTCATTTGGCAAGAAATACTTGATTACTGAAGTTACTTGATTCTTTAACATTATGAAGGATTCCATGACAACAAACAAAGAAGATATAATAATAATTTAAATGAAAATGTTTTTCTTAGAAATTGTCACTTTAAAGTTACCTTTCAAAAGTAATACCATCACTAATACCATACCATTCTGTTTCATTGTCATTTTTCCTTTTGTTGCAAGTCTGAGGAAGACATTCCTGTTAGTGTAAGAGCTACAAAAAGACAGTATGTGATTGTCCTATTGTATAGTTTGTCCATCAGTTTTGAAACAGATCAAGAAGAGGGATTTTATTTTAATGGTACAGTCTTTGAAAAGAGATGAAGATTGAGGAAAATGGCTAAAACAATATAGCAAACTTCTAAATCAAATGTGACATTGAAAATCTAGTAATTCTTTCTGTAGCTCTTTCCCTAAATTCCTAAAGCATACCACGCATTTGTGGATAGAAAATATGAAAATACCAGTATGAGAGAATACAATTTAAAAAATTAGTATTTACACCAGATGAAGAACCACAAGGTTAAAAACACAGGCTATACATGTGCTCTGCCCTATGGAAATCCAGCAAAGCACTTACAATTATTTAAATCACAGTATGTATCTGTAGGGTATCAGGAGCTGTTATAGTCACCCTCTAGTGGTTTCTTCCATGTGCTTCAATTTCTCAGTGACATAAGAACTGTGTAACACAACCACAAGCTTTATCTGATCACAGCATCTGTTAAAACTGTCCAAGCTATTAATATCCCCTAGCTACTGGTGGCAACATACAGGACAATCTCAGACCAGCTGCCTAAAAATATGTATCTGTACCCCAAGGTGACAGCCTTACAACAGCCTGCCTTTTTTTGATCTCCTTTTTAAGTGTAATTTGTTCCGTCCAAAACTCATATTTGAAACACCCCAGCAAAATGTTCTGAGAAACTGCCTACATCTCCACTGCAATTTTCAAGTTTCAGTGCTTTCCTCAAGATACCTGAGTATGTACTACCTTATGTATACCACTTCAATACTCAGCTTAAATAAAATCTATTACTTTAAGATGAACTTACGGCACAGATAAAATGACAATTTGTTACAAACAATAAAAACACACAGGAAATGCCCTGGTCTACTGCTATCCTACCCAAAGCAATTGTTCAATAACTTAGCAAACAATTGAATTTTTTCTGGTTCATAATGTCCTTCTTCTGCAAGACCAACATGACTACCTGTGGTTGAGTTCAACTCACAACTACTACATAGATCATGGTTCAATATTTAGCCTGAAGTAAAACATATATTAATTCCTCTCTTCCTTTGCAATACTCCTTTTCCTCAAGCTGAAATATAAAAGGAAAAAATCTCATCTCATCTCAGAAGCAGGAAAGCTGCTTCAAACAGAATTGGCTTAAAGCACAGAAAACCACTAGGCAGAGCAGGTCTGCAAGACATCACCTGGAAGCACAGGAAGCACCAGTACAACTCCCTCACTGGGATGAGGCAGTTGTGTAGACAGCATTGATGCCTCCTACAGTGACTGACCAGGACTATCCCTCTGATGTAAAGACTGGCGTGATACTTTTGAGACAGCAGAGAATGGAGATGAACAATACGTTGCAAACAGCATCCACACCAGTAACCTTAAATCATAGCCCTTGATTGAGATTACCGCTGCGTGGTAACAAATACCAAAACAAATAATGGTATACCGCACAATACAGAACAAGCGCATTCAATACCTCCTGCTTTCTGGATGCTTCTAAGGAAGGCTTCCCTCCTAGGATTCTTCCTTTGAAAACATAAGCATCATAATGATCTTTCTTCCCTACAGTTCTTACGAAATTTAACTTGGAAACCATGAAATTTACATACTGTTTATTGGAGAAAAAGAAAAACTAACTAAACAAAAAAACCTCTAAGATCAAAAGCATGTTTCCCAATTAAATGTGCCATGGTATTAAATTCCAACAAATACATCATTAATAAGAAGCTAAGCTGGAATAAGATGCATAAGAACACTATACAGTTAAAATCAGTATTGTATTGAACATTGGATGTCCTTGGTGTATTTTAGAAACCTACTTTATAGTTAATTATACATTCTTAATAACACTGTTAGTAACAGCATTGTGGAAGTTAAAGCTATACTTCTAAAATGTACACATGAAACTGAAAAAAAAAAAAAAACCCAAAAAAAATCCCTTTTCCTATGATTATTAAGCTTATGAAGTATTTTTAATATTTTATTCTCATTGCAATATTTCATGAAGTATTTCCTTTCCCAGTCTTTATATATAGACACTGTGAAAACTTCAAAGAAATGTGAAAGCTTCAGTGGACATTGAAGCTGTGTTCTTTCAAACAGAGTTCTGAAACTAATTTAAACTGAAATACTGTAAAAGATGCTACAGTAGGAAAAAGCTGATGAACCCGTAAGTGCATTTCATCTGGGTTTGCTGTGGGGGAATATTTTTTCCCACATAGGAGCCACTGCTTACAGGCATTTAGAAATTTGTTAAAATAATTGGAAGAATTAAGTAGGCCACTGTATGCATTTGTGAAAGGCAGACATCAAGATAAGAAGCTTAGGTGTGTGTTGCTAAACCTGCCTGAAAGTGGCATTGCTCCATATACTGCTGTGTTGCTTCTGGAGTTAGTGCAGGCACTGAATCCTTATACTTTGATAAGAAACCAAATTTTAATTCTGCTTTACCTATCTGAAACAGGAGCATTTTAAATGCATCATTCTCTCTCTTTCCTGTATTTTGTGGGTCTAGATGATAAAAGTTCATTTTCTACTGCTTTACCACTTGTGGAGTAGTGACAGTAATGGCTAAAACAAGGAGAAAAAGTATTTGTCTGAAACAGGCAGCTCTTCACTGTACAGAGGTGAAAGCATGAATACCAATTTTCCAGACTAAAACTGCTCCTTTTATCTGCAAATAATTAGGTGCACTGAAGTAAACGGGTTGTACATGCAGTTTTCTTTATGTATTGTTCAGTACTTTCCACGCGCAGTTCAAAATTACAGTATGTTAGACGTCACTCATACCTAAACCAGTTTTACACTTCACAATGTTAAACACAATTAAATGCAAATACAAGAAAGTAGAAGAAATCAGACAATGGCTGCTTGTTGGGTTTATGAAGGCCACATGTGCCATGAATCCCCACTTTGATCTGAACATTAGCATTGTATAAGATTTGTTTTCACGTTTTAAAAAATGGTAATACTGAGTGATTTATTATTTATTTTTCAAGGAAAGTGGCTGGGGTCTATTTTCTCAATACTGTTCTTGAGAAATACTGTCTTATAGTATTGATACAATATTATAAATTTATTTATTTTAGAAATACTACATTATTCCACAAGAACAGATTTTTGCGTGTAGATTACTTGCACTTTAAAATATCTTCACTTAAAATTGTAAATAAAAACTAAAGAATGTTTGCATAGCTATGTTTCAGTATTTTATCCAACTTCCAGGCATTACAATGCTCAACTGATCAAACATTTATTAAGAGATGTCATAAACACATTATTTCTTTCTTGCACCAACTCAGAGATAACATGCAAACAGAATCTCTGGTCTGAAAGTTTTAAAAAGCTGGAATAAATCTTCATCTGAATTTTACCATTTTTTACCCACCACGCTCTTCATAAAAGAAAAGATTCTGTATTTTCCAGAAAATAATTACTCCTTATGAGTAACCCAGTTATAGCTACATGGATGTCAACATTAAAAGAAACACTGCAAGCAAATATGCAGGTTGTCATCTTCCTAGCTGGCAACCATGATAAAGAACAAGAAAAGGCATTTAGATTTCAGTTCAAAAAGAGCTCACCCCTTTTCAGATGAAATGAAATCTAAGATTCTCATATGAAACCTGTGAGAAGAAAGGCAAATTGAAAAATTCATGTTAAAAACACCAAAGCTTGCAGCACTATAAGCACTTGATGCAAGTGTTGCGTGCTCTCCCAAAATCATGTTTTCTCACACTGAGTTGTACAGCACAAGCACTGAACAAATATCAAATTAGGGCAAAACAACCAGGATTCTCAGGTACGGTGTTTTTCAGAAATGTCTCCAAACCCAAATGTAGTAAAAGGAAGTAAAAGACCAGTGATGCAAATGCTACTTTAGTCCTCAATGCACTCAATTATCTTTCACAGGGTTGGGGGTTTTTTTAAAAAAGTACTTCAATAATGCAATATTCCAGCAAATGTGGAAACTCCCCCCCCCCCACTTTTATCTTGTAAAAACATGAAGTACTTCAAGCTCAGCATAACAAATTCATAAGAAACACCAAGTCTGAGCATGAAGACACGCTTTCTGCCTTCGTTTTTAGGCGTTGCATTATAATAATTTTTAAGTTTATACAAAAACAAACTTTAGCACTTAGAGAAAAACTTGGCAACTGTGAGGAACCACGTGTATACTTGTTCCTCTTGCCTTATAGTTCCTTCCACCCTACAGGCTGAGTAAATCAAAGCCAAGACACTTCTAACATGCACAGTGGATACACTTGAACTTTATGACAAAGGAAGCTAACTGGTAGTGTGTTTTTAATACCCTATGATCTACTAAGTTTGTCTTCAATAATGAATGGGGGTTCTACGACTTGTCCTTGGTGCTACCAGATTTGCCAACCACCACAGTAACACTAATAAGGTATCAGCTCATACCTTTTCTTTAAAACCTTTAGTGGTAATTAAAGCAACTCCTGATTTAGAGTCTAATTAAGAAACAAGATAATGGGATAATAAAAGTTCTATTTAAAAAGCTTAACATTTTCAGTCTGATCTCTCATATCACTTCACAGACTGCACTGCCAACCCGTATTATTGGCTCTTGCATACTTGTTTCTATATGTTCCTTTCCTGGTGCAGAAGTAGGAGTAGCTGACTTTTTTTAACGTCCTGAAGCAAGAAAATAAAAATAATCCAGAAGCTCAGTGGTAGGTCTGGTTCTGGTGTGGCACCTTTTAGTTTTCTTAAGAAGCATGATTGAGTATTTTGCAGTGGAGTAAGTCACGCAGTAGGCAAATGACACCCAGTATTTTAACAGGAGAAGCTTTGTAGGTCATATGTTCAAAAAACTTGAAGTTGTCCCTTTTGTTCTCCATTGTTTTCATCTTCTTCCACTCTACCCACAGCAGCTCTGGGACAGTGCATGAGTACTCCAAGTTACCACTGGGCCAGTCAGCATACATCACAGACATACTTGTATGCTTTATAAAGTATCATTCTAATGAGGATTTGGCACCTGTAATGCCTTTATTATAGTAACAGAAATGAGTTTTTTCTTCAAAATCACAACAAAAAATCTCCTGGTTTTGCTTGTTGCAGCAGAGGAATACAATCAGCCTCTTTGCAGTTTCATTAGTTTAAACACAGAAGGTAAATTTATGAATAGTCAACTAATTACATTAACCCACTACTCAACTACGTGATCTCTGTGGATTCCTTACAGAAAATCATGCAGGAAAAATCCTAAAATATAGCAGAAGAGAATTGCCAGTGGTTTCCTCCACAATTAATTCAACGCAGAATTAGCAGAATTGATTACTTATCAAGTCATGGCTCACCTTGCTGTACAAAGCCCAATTTTAACATTTTCAATTCAAATAATTACGTATTTTCATTATTTCAGGTTTGTGTTGGAAAAATAAGCTGAGATGGCCAGAGATTCAGGGTAAAATCTATGAAGCCAGAACAAGTAAGAGAATTCCAGACAAGGAAATGCCAAATTTTCAGAGCTAAAATTATTTTATCAAAAGGCCATAATTGAACCTGACAGCCTAGACACTACTTTAGAAATCATCACCTAAATTTAAAGTGATAAGCAGGTTAAAATAATAAACACAAATAAGGAAATAGTGGAAATTCGGGACAAAAATTCAATATTGCTTTCTGTAACAATCAGTTCTCCTATTTTGTCTTTGTCCTGCTTTGTATGAAGCACAGAAACACTCAGAATTGTAGAGCTCTAATTTTCAAGTGCAAGATTAATTCAGTGGGTTCTATCCCACAGCAGTGTGTTCTAGAGTATTTTCAGATAGTATTATCAAAGCAATCTGCATGCCACTCTCCTTACAGGACAAAGAAAACAAGACAGCAAAAGAAAAAAAACAAAAAAAAAAAAAAAAACAAAAAAAAACCCAAACAAACAAAACAAACAAAAAAAAAAGACATTACATATTTTTCCTCTGCTGTAACAATGTATCCTATCTATTCTCAATGCAATATAAAAGCATTAAACAACAGCAGCACATCTCCCAGTCCTCCCCAAGTGCTGTCCACAATTTGTCACACTGTAAGCCTACTGAAGTGGCAATTTTTCTTATGCAAATGCATCATCACAACAATTGCCAAATTTCCAGTGAAATCTGAACTCACAAGCAAAGTAAGTTCTCAGCAAGACACAAGTTCAGTTAACACCGGCACCACCACAGTCTAGCCATTAACTGTGATATATGCCCACCCACAACAGAAATAACACTTTCGAAACACATACATGTATTAACAATTTGCTATCACATACTTTGGAGATTAAATTTTATTCTAACTGACTTGCAGGCTTCTCTCAAGGCCACAGAAACATTTTCCATGGATACAGTGGTTTACACACAGAATACTTTTTTACTCTTCGCCTTACTCTTCACTCTTCACCTTCTCTTCTTGAACATTTTGTCTGATCTGCTGCTTCAAGAAAAAAAATCCCTGAAGCCAGGCTAACACAAACACTGAGTCTATTTGCCTTTTAACAAACAGAACACCATGTGCCAAAACCACTACTACAGATGAATGGAGGGGCCAATTTTTTGTTGTTGGAGAGAAGATAGGGAGAAAGAAGGAAATACGTTTTCTTTTTTTTATTACAGCTCGTGAAAATCAAAATGCATATGAAATCACAAACTCCATTACCACAAGCAAACAATTTATACTGCAAGCCATTTTGGTATCTGAAGAGGATTATCAGACTAGTGTTGCCATACCCATAAAGCATCACAGATGCAGGCTGGTCAGACAGTTATTAAGGAACTTTTGATACAGTCATGTTCTTTGCAAAATATCACACAGATTATTTTAAGTGTCACTACAGTTCAAGTGTTGCCACTAGGGAAAGCAGAAACACTTAGCTTCATTTTGTTCCTTCAGTGTGGTTTTGCTGAAAAAAAAGAAGTTTAAATTTTATCTCTAATATAATATACTATGATAAGCATAGCTTAACCTTTTCTCACAATTTTCAACTCATGCTTCACTCATTTGTGAAAGTTCCGTTTTCTTAATCTGAGTCTCTGCACTTCTCCCTTTAGACCTATTTGGAGTTGTGAAGAGGTCCATCTCCCATTTAAGCCTTTTATTTTATGGTACTGCTCTCTTTTAAGACTTAAATGTTTCAGTCAAATGAGGCATTATGGTAGAAAATAATTGTTGTGATCTGTTCCTCTGTGTTGCTTAATGAAGTAAAAAGAAAAGTTGTATAGCAGTCTGGCAGCTCTGCTGGCTGTGAAATGTCATTAAGTAGGAGATGGCAAGTTTTTTCCATGCACCTCTGACTACTAAATTCACAAAACAAACAGAAGGTTTACCATGGGAGGTAGAGAGAAACCAGGCAATATCCTCAAGTCGCTCTTCCAGTTAAACAGCACGTGGTTACTATAATTGCTATGGGAACATGGGAGTTCATCAGAAACACAATTTTAGATGTAAAATGTTCCTTAACCTTTTACATTACCACTACTACTACAAAAAAAAAGAAAACAAAAGAAAGGTGTAGAGTCCTGTGTTCACACACCAGAAAAATCTAAAACATAAGTCTAAAACAGTGTAATGATAAAATCTTTTATGCAACCCTAGTTGCTAAGCTGCAGCATTTGATTAAGGAAAGAGTCTCCACATGTGCCCTACAGTGATACACTTCACTTGATTTTAACACATCCTCTAATTGCTACTGAAAAAAAGAGGCCACAGCAAAAGGATAAACAAAAGACAACTGCTTTCTTTTGAGTCAGTGCTGCATGCAATTATTCTGTTCAATGGACTACTCCTATGATTTTGGACAGCAGTAACATTTTATTCGGGTATCTCTATAGTGCACAAAAATTCTGCTCCAACTTCCATCCATGTTTTATGATTTATTGATTATCACACTGTATTAAAAAAAAAAAGTCCCTTAGGCAAAAATATCCACTAAACCAGAATTTAAATTACTGCCTGCCACATTATTCACAGTTCCACTAAATCACAATGTCCTGTTTACAAATATTGAAATTTGGGAAACAAGGGCTTATGCCTTCTAAACACCAACTAAAAAGTATCTTCAGGACAAAGTAAAATGGTGATCCTCAGCAGACAGCTATAACACCACCTCCACAAATATATTTAGATTGTGTATCACGCTCATAATAACTGTTGCACTGAGGAACTCTTGGTTCTCTGATTCCTGCAAAAAGGCCAAAATGTGGTCCAGAAATTAATATAAATGTCAATTATTAAAACCAATGTTCCAAATGCAGAATTCAGGTTACTTAGGTTATTTGGATTATATATACCTGACCTCTGAAAATACAAATTAGGTATCCCAACCTAAATATAGAAGCAAGAGAGAAAAAGGCATCTGTTTTCTATGTAGCATGTTTCTTTCAGCTTGCTGCCATTTACTGTATTAGGACTGTCCTTTAAAGTGATATGGGCGAACGGAGAGGTCATTTGAAATTTTTATGGCTTTTCCAAGGTCATGGGTATTATGGACATAATGTAATAAACTAGATCAGTTGGACTGATAAAGCACAAGGAATTAATTAATCTCTTTCTCATTGTTGGGGCTTGAATTTTCCTTTTTTCTTTCT
>VZTT01056404.1:2214-19182 GCA_013400855.1 Buphagus erythrorhynchus
CCCCCCATTGCCCCTGCTCCGCACCGCCACGCCCCGCACTTATTGAACAAATGAATCTTTTTAGCAAGAGATTCATATTCTCATTCCCTCTCTAACTATTGTGGAAAGGGGCTACTATAAAAGCAGTCACCTGAACTGGTCTGGTGCTGCCCACAGCAGGTCATCATTTACCGTGATCAGAGGCAGGAATGGGGGCAAAAAGCAGTATGTATGCAGAGTGTAACAAGTTCCAAACATTAAAACTCGGCATAAATTTACAACTCTCATATGTTAAGCCACTTAAAAGTACACACGCAAAACTTTTCTGGGAGGAGTGGTAGGCACGAGTGGAGTAGTTTGCACTTGTTACAGCTGAATTCTACTGGACTTAGATGCATGCATATGCATCATAAAAACCAGTACAATATCCCATTACAAATGAAACAAAAGCTTGTTCAAGATGAAGAGGGGGGGAAAAAAGAAACTGATTGTATTGAAAACACAGCTGCAAGATATTCAGGTCTTACCTACTGATTACCTAAATCTCAAAAATTCAGCTTAGATCTATTCTAGTAGCAAGGTCTCTATCTTTTGCCCAACAACAGCTCTCTCATTGCCCTGGTAAAATTGTTCCAGTGCTCCCCCAACAGGAAGCAATCAATTCTTCAAAATTTGTGAGGGAACAGCTCCAATTGAAATAGAAAACTGCCATTTTGGGAAAAAACAAAACAGATTCTATATCCCTGTCATCCCTCTTCCCCATTAAATGAATTTAATTTTTAGAAAATAGTTTCTCTCTCTTGAGAAATAACACTCTAGCAACTAACATTCTTTTCATCAAAGATGTCTTCCTTTTCAAATATTGTTTCACAGAAGATGGAAGCTGGTTTTCCCAAGTGCTCTGAGACCTACAGCACCAGCCCAGTGGAGGAGCCTTGGAAATGACAATTTATTCTCCCACAGGTGTTTAAGGGGCTCCAAAGAAAACAAACCTCACCTCCTAAGGCACAGCTTGTGCCTAGTCTTGCAGTAAAGTAGATTTCTCCACCACCCATTTTTTAAAACCTCAGCAAGGTTTGAGGAGATAAAAACCTGGAAGCCAAGTGATTTCATCTGAAGATCAAAATTAATTGAGGTAAAAGGCTAATAAATCAATTATAATAGAATGTTGGATATGTGCATACACACTGGAAAGTGGAGAGTTTATTTGCTCTTTTGTTTTCTGAATGTTTTTTCCAGACTTTCACCCTGTCACACAATTATGGTGCTAGGAAGGTTTTTTTGTATACACTTCAGGAAGGTAAGTAGTGAAGGGACATTGAACTTTCAGTTCACCTGATCAACGCTGGTTTAAAAACTACCTCTGACTTAAGTCAGCCCCATTCACTTTAACTGTAAACCTAACACATTTCTTTCTAACACATAGCAAATTGTGTATAAGCTAAGTTCAAGGGGACTTAAACTTGACTTGGCATTTGACATAATAAAATAAAAATTCAAAAGTTTGGTTCTGCTGTGCTTGCAGTATCAGGATTTGATGGTGAGGTAAATCAGACTCAGTAGGTGTACATAATCAATTTCATTAAGTTGGATTTCATTAAGAAAAAAAATTAGGCTAACTGTGCAATAAAGTAAGTGCAGCCACCATTCCTTAAGTGCCTCATTTAATGAATTATTTATTCTTTGCAGCTAAAACATAGCTTTTACTCTTGTGGTATCTTAAAATTAAAAAAAAATAGAAAAAACCACAACCTGCTGAAGCACCATATATATTACACAGTACAAAGTTCTAATTTTAATTTTATTCAACTTCAGCAGTACACTTTGTACTGCTATTGTTTTTGAATACTTTGTCTTCCTGCATCCATATTCAAATAGCAAACCAAGCAGTAGAAGTGACCAACTCTAGCATTAAAAGATTGTTATTCCATTGGTCATTCAACACCTGCAACTCTGCAATCTGAGAATAACAAGCTGGGTACCTGTCTACTACTTCCTGCAACTGGCTTTTAAAAGGCCAATTCATTACTGGGAAACACTCCAATCAGGCCAGCATTTATATTTAATCGTCCAGTCATAATGCAAGACAATTCAAACAATGGAACAATTGTTCCTTTCCGAGCTTCATCCCAACCAGATTTTTTATCCCTGTTAAGGTTTCTAGCAGCCTTTGTTCTCACTCTATTAATAGAACAACAGTATGCCATATTCTTGGAAGTATTTTACTTTTAGTCAAGCATTCCTGTGTGTGTCTAAGTATGTAATCTTACCAAACACTGTCACATTAGCTTTATTTTCTTGTCTGAAGGAAATAAACCTGAATACAGTTCTGTGTAATGCATAAAATTTAACAGTATGTTTGATCGTATCTAAGTCTAAAACCCCATAAAATTCACACTATACAATGCATTTCATACAACTACCAACACGGTATCACAAACCTCACAGAACACAAACATCAAACTGAAGGTTACATTGACCAAAAGATACCAAAACTCTATAAAATCAAGCTGTTTTGAGCTTGTAGTCATACATTCAGCATCATTCATATATGTGCCACAACAAACAGCTCAATTTATTGCCAACTTTTCACTGTTTTCCAGTCACACTAGTCATACCTCTCTGCATTCCTTTCCTTCTACCACCACATTCCTGACTTCATGGTCTTAAGCAACTCACCTCTCCCTCTCTAAATGTCTCAACAGTGTACTCAGTCATGCCAGAGAACATTGCTGAAGTTCACTCCTAGACTTTAACATGTCTTATGCGTAACTAAAATGAAAACAAAATCTGTTGCAAAAGGGAGTTTTAGCAATTTTTCTGTCATCCAGATAGTGGGATGCACAGATGCAAATGCAGACCTGGGGATTGCATTTAAAGGGTTTAGGTCTGTAAATCTTATAGTGATACTCCTCACAGTGTATTTGGAAAAAGAGGAAATAATCACCCAGCCCCTCCCAAGACCTTATATCATGAGACAATGGATTAAGCCAACTGCACCTGCTTTAGTGAAACACATTCATAATCCCTTTACTCATAGCAAAGTTTCCTCTTCAGAGCCTCCAAAGGAGTATAATTATTTTCCAAACAACAAAATTAATCATATAGCCACAGCTCTGAATCTGTCTGGGACAGTGTCACCAGCAACCTATCATCCAACATAAAATAGTATTACACTAAAATTCACCTGGTACCTGGTAACACCGGTAAAACACTCTCAGGCAAGAGAACAACAGAAGGGCAGATGAAAGTGATAAAATTCAAGTATTTTCCATTCCTTTCCCTCAATCCTTTTGCAAGGCTGGATGTCAAGTATACCATGTAGTTATGCATGACTTTGCATAACATCATTATGAAGAATTTACCACATACGCCTTCAGCATATGTAGAAAATATTCCTACCAATAGTGTTAATGACAGCAGTCAACAAACAAGCAGTAAATCAACACAAGGGGCAGAGGGGTGAAATCAGCTGCCCCTTTTCTTCCATATCAAGGTAGTAACTTTCATGTGTCTGGTTCATTCCTATAGCACTAATCCAAGTTTATTTGCAGCCATTCTTCCTTCACTTGAAAGGATGCCAGCAGAGCAATTTAAAACTAGAGCCCTTGATGCAATATTCTTACCGAGTCAACACTTCACAGGCATGTAACATCAATGTAAGTAACTTCAGGCATCACTCCAACCATTAAATGAAACAAAACTGACACATCCCTATGAATCAGGGCCACTTCCACTGAACTTCAAACCAAGTACACAAAGAATAAACTAACCAGAACAAGCTCAGCAAGTGACAGAAAAAAATTTATTCCTCCTTTTGCAACTTTCATAAACCACATGAGGCTTTGAAAAGAACTAAGAAAGAAAAACAAGAGAATCCTTTTGCATACATAGCTGAAGGGAAACTAAGCCGCTCCGAATCATTAAGGTTTAGAAATGCTTCCACTAAATAACCACCCAAAGCAAATCTCATTTTGGTAGCAACTGAAAGTTCATTCTCAACTGAGAGTTGGAATAGAAAGTTTTCTTCTTGTGGTCTGAGCCACATGAAAGAGCATTACACACTTCAAGAACCTCCTGACACAAAAAGCAGAAGCAAACCATAATAAAGTGTTCTGCTTTTTTCCCATCTGAAAGAAACTGAAGTTATGTACCTGCTTATAGATTAACTAGTTTTAAAACAAATCAAAGACCAATTTAATCCCTTTCTCAAATTATTGTGATCCAAGAGTTTCAGTTCATTCTTATTGCTGCAGAAGACACTAGGAACTTATCTACTGGCTTCTACAAGAAAAAGCTTGGAAAAGGAGCTGAAAATTAGGTCAAATTATAAAAACATGGGGGAGAAGTTAATGAATAAAATTTAACTAATTAAATTCTACAGTTCACCACCATAGCAACATTAAATAGACATCATAATAATCTGTCAAATAAAAAGCCATTCAGAAAATGACAAAACATACTTAAGACTTCCACATATGTTAGAACTAGATTATAAGTATTTCACATACACTGAAGGGACAGCAAAGAGGGATATATCAACAGTACTCTGATACAGGGGTCTCACATTCCACCAAGAGCTTGACAAGTGTCTCTGAGGTACAAGACTCCTCACTTTCTTCCACCATCTTAACCTATCCTTAAATCTTTCAGGTGCACTGGGCACTGCACACAAACAGCCAGGAAATAATTACTGCCAAAGGGGAGCTGAGTGCACAGCAGTTATTAGAGATGTCAGTAGGCATCTGTCTGCAATCAACACTATATCTTTGGAACTCTGACACTGGGATTTTTTTGTCCTAATGTAACACATTATACTGAGGTAAAGCACATACAAGTATTTGTCAACTGCCAGCAACTGAAAGGGAGATCCTGCCAAAGTACCAAGTCAGAAACAACATTCCCATGGAAAAACTTTTAGGAAACTAAGTGTTAGAAAATAAAAATTTACAGCCAAACTATAATCATTACTTAGCCCACTGACAAAACAAGTACAGTTCCACACAGAAAAACTGAGTTCTTATGCATCATCTAAAGAGCATGCACACACATGCTACCAATTAGCTATGCTATTGTAACTTCAATTGCTTTAATAATCTATCAACTCTACGAACAGAATAACCAAAACCACTTTTTATTTCTGGAATAATAATTACTAAGGAAAGCAAAGAACTAAAAAATGTAAGTTCTTTTTCATCCTATTCTGCAACTCTTCAAGAAGCTTCTGAAATACTGGTTGGACAGAAGAATCCTCAGCCATGGCCATTAAAAGAATCCCACATTATCCACTAGGTTTTTGCAAGTGCTGGAACATAGAAAGAAGAGCAATCAGTGCCAAGTGCTGACCCAGGCAGCAAGCTGCTCAGTTCAGTCAAAGGCCAACAATTTGCTTCTCAGAACTTTGTTTATGGAGCCTAGAATGACAGTCTAGCTAGACATCCTGCATTATCTCCGAAAAGTTCATACTGACTAAAAGTCATAAAGAGTGAGCATTCAGAATGCTCTCTCATCACAGAATAGGCACTCATGTGCAAGCAAAAGGTAGGGCAGGCTAAGTATATACATATTATTAAGTCATAAATAAATGAATAATGAATAGGGCCATTATTTCTTGCAGCTGTATTCAGATGCTGTAGATCAGAGCTGATTTCTTTCCAAGTTTTGTTTTTTTTTAATACTGTGTTTTTTTAACAAGAATCATCCAAAACTCAGTTATGAAACACTCCCACATTATTGTTTATCAGATCTAGAGCCTCCAGTGGCTCTAGATACACAAGAAGATATTGCTCTCTGATTACGTAATAGGGCACAACACAAGACACAAACACCTGGAAAGCTGCTGCTCATTATCTGCCGGTTTAGTTAACGGTGAGAACTGCAGGCCTTGAAGGAGCATTTTCTTCTTTACTTCTTTACTTTATTTTGAAGATCTGGGATAGAGATGCCTGAAGAGTTCATGAAGGCAACTCTCCTACTACTCAGTAAGTTAGATGATGCTCTATTTGCACAAAGCATTGAGAAGAATTGCATTTACATACTGTTTTCCACTGCACAGTTAGGATGCATTCAGGAGCATAAATCTGCCTGAAGGCTGGTATTTGCAGTATTTGTCTCTCATATCAGCACAGATCACACAAAATTCTTAGTGAGTACTTAATTTTCATGGTAAGAAATACATTCTTACCATGAATGTACTTTACCATGAATAAAGCCAAATATGGCTTTAAAAAATGAAGTGATTCTAAGTTCATTTGCAATTTTAACAGCCATGAACTGCACTCAGAATTCCTAGTACAGTTATTTATTTTATATTGTTTGCACAGCTCCATTAGGAAAAATAAAAAGGAAGCTAGAACTCATAGCTGTAGTATCTCTCCAGGTTCTTCTCTCTTTTTCTACAAAATAATGAGCCAACTGGTGTCTTTACAAAAGAAATGGAATTGTGGCCTTATTAGCAACTGTATTATAAGGAACATAAACATTGCAGTAGCTACACTGACCACGTCTCCCCACTTAAGTTCAGTCCACATAAGAAACATGAGCCTTCTCGCAGTCTCACACAATAGGCAGAGGGAAAGATCAGCCAAAGCTCCCATTTTGCTGACAGAGAACCCGGCCCTGGATTCACAACCAACACAACCAACTTCCATACTGCATGGACTCACAGCTGTGAACCAAAAAGAAGCTTTAACCAAACTGGTTAATTCTTACTTCTTTACATGAAGGGCAGGCCCTAAAATGGTTTGAAGAAATGCCATATACTCAGTTGAGACCCGACAACCCACACTTTTTATCAAGCCCACAGAAGCATTGCCATTAATTTCAAAAGGATTTCACCAATATTAATAAAAGCAGGCCGGAAAAATGTTGCTATTGGAGACAAATGGAAGGAGACAGACAACACAGTCTGGTACTACATTTGTTTGAATACATTGTGAAGTGCCTTACTTTGGGAATCATTCCATAATGACTATAACTTCGTTTAAGCGAAGTATTTAAGCTATAGCCATATGAAGTGTACATCTGTAAATGCAGGTTTTGTAACTCATGTAGCTCAAGCGTGCATGAGTCACACTTTCCATCCATCTCAGGAACAACACATGTAAACCTCATCCCTGAGAGACTGCAAGGCGAGTTACCAGCACATTAATACAGCTCTTTCTATTTCTCCACTAGAGCCATCAGCAAATGATTACACCTACTTACCAAATGTACAGGAGCCACAGTGTCAGATACACTGAGATCTGTGTCAAAGGGCTTACAAGAAGGATTAAGAAGAGATGAAACACTCAAATACAGGTGAAGATGAAGATAACAGAACAAGAAGAGTGGAGTAAGTTACCCAGATCAACTGCACAGCCCCTGTGGTGAAACAAACCCTAACCAAACAAAACCAACAACAAACAAAAACGAAACCATCCAACCAAAAAACAACCCACACAGAGTATGGAAAGAATCACATAACATAATCAACACTGCAGGGATACTTAAGAGTACTGATTATTCTACAAGCCACAAAACAAAGTATGAGGCGTAAGCGTTTATGGCTTCCATCCACATTTTAGTAGGGGTGGGGGAAGTGACTACAGATAAGTTCAGTTTTCTGCATTTTCTGCATGCCGGCATGCACACCACACCACCCCTCCACTCCTGATAGGCAGATGCTGCCTACTACTCCATAGGCTCATTTATTACTACAGTTCAGCAACTGACAATCAAAAACAAACAAACAAACAAACAAAAAAAAAAAAGCCGGGAACAAACTTCTGAGTTTGTTCCTCCGCAGAAACTGGGGTTATTTTCCGTTAAAACACTGACCTGCACCCTGAGCCCAGCCAGTATTTAAGATACAAAACGAGGCGTCGCCTTCGGGCGCCGCAGGAACCGGGGAGCGCTTCGGAGGACCGCCTGCCTCCCTGCTCCCATTTAACTGGAAAAAAACACGGTACTCCCACCGCCCGCGGCTGCAGCATTGTGTCCGACAGCCCGCGCGGTGGGAAGCGCGGAGCAACCGCAGCCCGCACTGAGGCGTCCCCCGCGCTGACCCGCGGGGCGGGCGGTCATTCCCGCGGGTGGAAACACACCTGTGCGCCGGTGACCCGCGCCCCGCCCGCCGCCTCTCCCCGCCCCTCGGAGCCCAGGGCCGGGGCAGGGGGCGCCGGGGGCGATCCCGGCCGGAGGAGGAGCCCGCAGGGTGACGGGGATGCTACCGACCTGCTCCGCCCCCGCCGCGGGCTCCCGCGGGCCGCTCCCGGCGGANGAGCCCCGCGGGGGCGGCCGGAGCCCGGCAGGACAAAGCCGGCTCTGAGCAGCCCTCCACAGAGAGACTTTGTCCTGCCGGGGCCCGGCCGCCCCCGCCGCCAGCCAATCATGCCTGCAAACGCCCCGGGGAGGCGAAGAAACACTTCCATTCTCCCTGGGAAGAAAAGAATTGTTATTCCCCATTTACAAAAATATTTCTTGTGTTCCTGCCCTTGGCAGCGGCCAGCAGCTGACGCCTGTCAGAGGATAAACGGGAGCGATGGGGCCGGCGGCCCAAGCCTGGGCAGCATTTCTGACATGAGGCTTTCGGACAGCATCCACAGCCTTGTTCTGTCAAACAGACATGCACCAGTCATGTCCACCTTTCTGTCAATGTGTTTTTAGGAGGACGTGGATGTGAAAGCCTCCACACAGCTGACGGATTCCTCACATCCACAGCCTTGGTCAGATTTCCTTCCCACCACCTAACAGCTTTCCACATCAGTCTTGAAAGTCCACACCACTGCTATTAATTCAGAGGCCAAATTGCTTGCTTTGGGGGCTGTAATTACATAGTCTAAAAAAAAAAAAAAAGAAAAAAAAAAGAAAAAAACACTTTGTTGAGTAAACTATTCTCAAGAGCTTGCAGAAATGAATGGTCACTAAAAGCCCTAAGGAAGAGAAGATGGGCAGAAGTTCAACCACATTATATTCCGAAATAAAGACTTCTTTCCCAAGTGCTGCTGTCTTCCTGGCTTTATGCTATTTTGGGTGGATGAGGCAATACTTGAATCAACTCTTGAAAGGAAGAAACTGAGAATGAAAACCAACTGTAAGGCAATGTTTAAAAAAAAGAAAAAAGCAAACAGCCCGTTACTTTGTATAGCCTGCCCTCAAATTTGAAGAGAATAAGCCAAAAAAATGCCAAATCATGAGCTTTACTCTTTCTTTCATGTTGTTCCTCTTCTCAGTTATACAAATGAGTGATATCATACAATTTTTTTGCAACACTAGCAGTTCAGTATATGGCTGAGGTCAGGACCACTTGGAAAAATGAAGCACAGGTGGCCAGGTTCTTCACACACATGGGATCCTGTGATAGCTTCTGGAATCAAGAATTTGTCCATGAGATACAGCATGGCAACGCAAAACAGCTATCACTCTCCACACCGGCGCACACCTCTGCAAACTGGAGGCAACATTCCAAAGAGCACTATTTGGAAACATCAGCATGGAATGTTACATCACAGCATTAGCAGAGAAATCTACTGTCCAGTAATTGTCGAAACGACACAACACAATGAAAACAACATTATTTTGCTGCAGATATATTTTTAGATGCAAGAACAACATTTGTTTTAAGCTGGATGGCAATATACTTTTTGAAAAGAAGTGCCTGTCAGACATGAGGTGGGACAGGAAAAGAAGAAGCCACCAGATCTCTTGACTGCCGTATCTTAACACATATACAAAGTTTGTGGCAGCATAGAGTACCAGCTTCTGAAGCTGCTTCCCTCCACACAGGTTCTGGCAAAAAAACGAAAAGACTTGGTTCCCCCACTAGACACAGCTTCCTGGGGAGAGCAGGCCGTGCCAGTCAGAGCAATCTAAGGGTCTGCCTATCCTGTCCAAGGCCAAGAAGGATTATTTGTGGTTCCAGACAAAAGCTGTGGCTTGACCTAATGCCTCCTTCTGGCATGTTCTGTGACTCCATCAAAGCCACAAGGTGTTATCACTAACAGAGGCTATACTTCCCTGAGCTGTAGGGCAGCAAGCAGGGTTAACACACTAAGCTAGCCTGAGGTACGTTAACACAGATGCAGGAACTGACCACAGCTATGCAAGCCAGATAGGCTGGTTTTCAATCTCTTACCACAAAATACCATCTGGAAGGGCCTATCAGTCGGTTTGTCTCTATTTATTTTCCTGCAGTAACAGATGGAAAATAATCCATGTGGGCTTACCAAAATATTTCCCATGTTTGTCCATAAAATTTCTCACTTTTAAGAGCAAAGTATACATATCCTTTCCTGCCTTCTTACTTTTTTTTTTTAAAACTAAACAGCTACTCTCTGCCACAATGGGCATATAAATCATCCCATACCAGTCAGCAAATGTGAGCACTAAGTAGCCTTTAGCGCTCATGCTCACTTTAGAGCTTGGCCAAATGCCCAGATGCTCATAGTGATGGCATGGACTGATGTAAGAAACAGTGTAATAATAATTGCCAGGTTTTTTATCCTGCAATTCAACCACCAGGAACAAACTTTCAGGCTTGCTCTTTGACCAAAATGTCCTCCCAAGATGGATATGCTGGAAAGCCTTATAAGAGGAAGATGTTGCCAGCTGCAAATGCAACAAATGGAAGGATATCAGTGTAAATAGTGATGAGAGTTGTGTGAACTCCTCCAGCGCCTCGTTTCTGCCTCCTGTGGTAGGAAAAGGGGGAACAGGTTCTCAAAGCATTCAATTCACCTAACAGCTATTCCATGGGAGGACAGCATCCTCATTCTCTTCCCTTGTAAGCCAAACAGAAGCAAACCCCTAACCTGCAGCTCAAGCATATTGCTTACCATTAGGTATAACCTCTCCTGTCTCATCTTCTCTGAAACACCACAAAACCCACCAGTATGGATACAGAATAACTATAAACTAGCCAAAATTCTCTTGGGACAGAACACAAGCAACACAAGCAGAGGAGGGGCAGGAGCCCCAGCCAAATGGTCTGATAGGTCTGTGCATGTCCCTGAGCACACTGAGTGTTTGGAGGCATGGCTGCATGCACATTTCAATCACTGGTCTCCCTTTGAAATGGGAAATGCAGGTCTAGTTGTAGTCAGTCCTGCAAGGGATGCTGCATCATGAAGAGTAAAGGCTGGGTATCAGCACCATGTCAAAATTATATGAAAACTGGGCTACACATTTGCAGCTCTATTCTCTGCAGTATTTAGGACCAGCTATTCTGCATGTGTAATAACTCTACAAAGCAGCAGCATCATCTGCAGGGGATTTCATAGAATGTTATGTAGGTGTACAGGAATTTTAAAATTAACTTCAATGGAAAGATTATTGGTATTAACCTTATGAAAAACATGCAAATAACTTACAGTGAACATATTTCCCATTGAGATTTTTAGTTTAAGTAATCAAGGGAGACATTGTTTGCCCACAATCAGATTGAATCTATGGTCTGTGTAGCACTAATGTAGAGAGATCACTTGCTGTAGCCTGAATCATGCCAAACCTAGGACGTATTCCATAAATTATCTAATGTTACTGTGAATGAAGCAGTTGTGCCACTTCCAGCATCCACAAAGGGAACACCCATTTAACACTACTCTAGAGGATGCAAATTTATAACAAGTAACTCTCACAGTTACTCCAGCCAATTGAGTAAGGGTACTCTGCAACTTGCCTGCAGCAACCATGTTGAGATGCAGGTTCTCTTCACCTCCTCTCCACCATCAAGCCTTTTAACCTGTCCCTATGACAATCAATTATTTTTCTGTTTCTTTAAACGTTAAAGTTCAACACTTGGTAGTGCTGCTAGACAGCATGGCAAAAAGGCAACCTCCTTAAAGAGCTGGAAACTGATTTCAGAAAGAGATATTGGGAATATAGGCTGTTAGTTTAGTTGTGGAACTATCTGAACAGAGATGTCAGTTTTGCTCTTGTTTTTAAGCAAGTGTTCATGATCCTGTCATGAGAGACACTATAGGAGTTTCTAAAAATACCATGTTGTCAAACAGCCTTTCCCCCTTCCCTTCCAGGCAATCTCTTTAGACTGCCATTTGTCATCAGCCTGCAAAATCACACAAATCAGTCAGCCCAGTCCTACTTAAATGATTCATAAATCCAATTACATCTGCTTCTTTATATAGTAAGCTGGGCCCTAACAGATTCAACCTTCAGGATTAGAGGATGTGTAGGTAGCTGACCTCTGACTCTCAGGAACTGCTCAGGAGCTCCATACATATGGTTCAAACATGCAGCTCTACACTGAGGTTGTCACATACATGGCACAGTAATCCTAATCTCTGTTTTGAGGGGACTGGAGACGAGACACCTTGCATACTATCTCAACACTTGCTACCATGTGCGGAAATTAGTCCAATGGAGGGTCACCAAGATGGTGGGGGCTGAAGCACAGGCCCTGCAAAAGAAGGCTGTGGCAGCTGGGTTTTAGCTTGGACAAAGGATGGCTTCAGGACACTCAGCAGCAGCCCATTGGTGCTGACAGGAAGAGATTGAAGAGATGAGGCTAGGTTCTTAGCAATAATGCAAGGTGGATAAGAGACAATGGGACAAAGTTCAAACAAGACAGGTTCAGATGTACATAAAGGGAAAACGTTTTTCCCATGAGGACAGAAAAACCATGGACCCACTGCAGAGGAGTTGTACAGTCTCTGTCCTTGGAGGTTTTCAAACCCACCTAGGTAAAGCCCCAAGCAACTTGCTCTGATCTCACAGATGACCCTGTATTGAGCACAAGGTTGCACAGGAAACCTCCTGAGGTCCCTTTTCCACCTGAATTATCCTATCATTCTGGAGTTACTGCATGACTCAAGTGCCAGCTTAAAGCAGAATGGTGCAATTATTATCCTGCCCCTTGTCTCCACTTCCAAAGTACAGCCTGTGATTATGCAACGTAAAGATTTTGGCATGCAGCTGCAGGGTCTGGTCGGTTGGCTGTCTCTGATCCAGTGTAAGGATGAACAGCTATACACACTTTCCAAGTCTCAAAGCAGTTATACTAAGGCTGTTATTTTAGAAAGCATAGATGTCCCGGGAAGAAACCCAGAGCCCAACAGCATCCCACACTTTGTACATATTTTTAATAAGGTAATTAACAGTCCCAAATCCTCTGTCACTTACAAGGCCACCTATTTTGATGTTTTCAAGAACAGAATATTTTAAATTTTTTTAAACCTAGACACAGATTTACTGAGACAGCTCAAACTGCTAAAAATTTTAAAATGTAGATAATTATTTAGAGCAAGAGGCAGCACTTGTTCTAAGCCAATCATAAACTCAATTTCAAGATCACAAAAAAATTTGAAACACACACACTGTTACATGCTGAACAACTAGGAACAGCATTGGACATTAACAATATGAAATACAGTAATGTATATTTTTTTATAATGTAATGTAATGTATATTTTTTTCAGTGTTTTGGACAGTCATCAGTTCTACTAGATCTCACACATTAAAAGTCTGTTCTGCTTTAAACTAGAAGACTGTTTGTTTTGTTTGTTGCAACTTTCTTTTTGCAAAGATTATGGCAGAAAACACAAATGTATAGCATATTCATAGGATAAATAAAACAGCATGAGAATATGCAGAAGTGTTTGGTAACAGTTAATAAAAATCATAGTTGTGAGAAAAAGAAATACAGTCTATTTGTTCTAAACATATTTTCATCTGAGCAATGTTTTAAATTACAGTTCAGTTCCTTGAAAATTACACTAGTGAGGCAAGCAAATGAAATAGTTTGACCTACCACTAGAGAGCGAAACAGGGTCTTTAACAGTGACTCTGCTTGAACACACAAACACACTCCCCACAAATCCCCTCCTCTACAGACTGTGCAAATTTAAACAACTTTCATTGGCATAAGCACTTCAACCTCTACTACTTTAAGAAGCTACAAAAACTAGTACTGTTATTCTAAAGAGTGAAATAAGAATGTAGTTTAAACAAATCCAAACCACACAAGTGTGTACTGTTTTTCTCCCCAAACACCATACAAAAGTGTGTATCAACACTTGAAAGAAATTCTCTTTCCCAACCCCAACTTTTTCATTTTAAACAACAGGCACATTCTGTTTGAACATTCATTTTGCTTACATCTCATTTCCTTCCTCTCTTCTCTATGTTTCTTGACTACTCCTGGCAAGGCTGTGAAACAATCCTCTGCTTTTAGCTATTTATCTGCCTTTCCCCTAGAAGTCAAGCCCTACAACATCCAAGCTTTACTATGGCAATCAACTGTTAATGGCTCAAATTAATTAAGACAACACAATAAAGAAAACAGAGATCCCGTTCTCATGGAAATCATTATGCTTATTAAAAACAAGCAAAAGAATATGCAGATCACAGAAGACTTCACATACACAAAGATGTGTTACTTTTTTTCCTGATATCGAGGTTAATTTAAAAAACAAAGCTCCAGATAGCAGTTCTTCAGCCAAGTTCGTTCTTTAGAGCACGAGAACTATGCTTCAAAGCTCTGCCTCTCCCCATCCTATTTATACTGGCAATCCTCCTGCTGATGAGCTTATTAAGAAACAAAGCAGTTCTGCAGCCCTATTCAGAAACAGCAAGGTCCCAGCTAGGGACCCCACCCACTTTTGGGTGATGTTTTTTGCAAATGACTGAAGTGAGCTGGCAAGAGTCCAAAGGAGAACAGCAAGAACAATCAGGGAGAAAGCAGACGGACACAGCCATACCAGTCATTCATTTGCCAGTTCCACACCTCCTAGAAGCCCACAGACAAAGCAGCTGGATGCACCTTCTCAGCCATCTTGCTGATAAATGGTTCTGGAGTTTCTTTTGCTAAGAGTTGAGCTCGTAACTATCCACATTCCCTGATGTAAAGTTAGCATAATCTACTGTAGAAAGTTTTTGTTTTGAAGAAAATGTCAGAGGCTGCTTAAGACCTCAGCTGAGACATTCCTGCCTAGCTACACTTCATTAATACTCTCATATCAAATATTCCCTCACTCCCAGAAAATTAAACGGAGAAGTAGCTTTGGTTATATATGTCACAAATTAGAAACTCAGGACAGCAGATATGCACATTTTTAAGTAAATTACTAAAGCAGCAATAGCTATTCATCTCAAAAATTAAAGTCAATTATAGTTTTGCAAAGCATCAGCATAAAAACATTTTCCTCTCTTAAAATCATCATCTGTTAATGACTTACAAAAACAAGCCAAGCATGTTCAATCGCCACATAAAACTAAGGACGCATTTTATAGTTCTTCTGGAAGCACTTGAGAAAAGGTTTCAAAAGCAAGGTTAATTTGCCAAAAGGATTATATTTACCTTAATGATGTACTGTAAGAAAATATGCAGCAAAACAACTCTCCCTGTGTGTGGCTATTCTGTTTCCCAGGACTGACTGAGTCACTAAGCAACTCCCATGAATATTACCCTTTGTGCTTAAAGCAATTTATTTATCCCCAAGTCCATGCTAAATATTTATATTTGCTGAAGACATCATCATAGATTACATCCATTCTTTACCAATGTTTAGCTAACAGATGAACTAGTACAGGCCTGTGCATTATTATTTGCCTAACTTTAGCAGAATATTGACTTCATTGCAGAAACCTCTCCTCTTCTGGAGGCCTGTTATACATCATCAAGTTCTCAGCAAATATGCATATAATCATTTTAAGTTTTTTTGAGAATTCAAAAGAACTAGTTTAAATTTCATATTACTCTACTAAGTACAATTTCTTGAAACCTTATAAAAACATAGCTGAAAGAATATACATCTTAGCTAGCACATGACAAGAATACATCATTTTAAATGAATGGCTGGCTCTAACTGATGCAACTTGACTAGTACCTTGGGAGGAATGATGATTTTTGAGTGCCGTTGTCTACTTGCCGTGCAATGTTTTGGGCTTGATGTACAGCTGCGCTCCCAGTCCCACTCACAAGGAGATGGCAGTGCAGTAGTTTGCTCCCTGGAAAACAAAGTTTCATTTAAGTCACGTGTAACCCCAAAAGAGCGCTTGTGAAGCCTGGAACGCTGAAGTCCTAGAGAGTATATGAAATTTATTTCTCTCTTTAGTTTGACATGCTTTAGCTTCCCTGTCAATCAAGTGGAAATAGTGCTTGAAAAAAGGACATACTCAGCAATATTTACACGCAAGCCTGCAAATGCAATCAAGGCATTTTTGCCAATGAAATAGGGTATTGACAGGAAGCATACTTATAGTTACTTTGTTGCACTGATCCTCTCCACAAACCATCCGGCTTTTTGTTTCAATTTAGTTTTGGTCTGATTGTTTAACTTGCACAAGACTGTGTACAGGAAAGCTATTAACAGCATTGTACCTTGAGTATAACCTCAGCAAGAACAACTGGATACATGCGGTCCAATGACATTAGATGATAACTTAAGAACTTCAGTTGCAAAATGACAGAAAGGAAACAATTCCCAGTGTAATCTTCTTCCCCTGCTCAACAGGCTTTAGCTACCCCTCTTGGGCACAAGTAGCATGCCAGCTTCCACCCCTATCACGGGGCTCCCTCTCTCCCTGAACCCTTGCCTAGTCCTTGATTACCCCCGGTAGGAAAAGACAAAATGAATGGTTTCACTAAGATAAAGAAGGAACTTCTGACAGAAATAGAAGCACAAGGGTTTAGTGGTGGCTTTTGTTTTGCTTTTAAAAGAAAACCAACATGCAACTCAGTAATTTTAATTATTCTCTCAAAAACATCTTTCCAAAGTGTTCCCTCCTCAAAGAAGGATATAGCCAGACTTCCCTAGAAAAGTATATTAGCTATTCTTTTAGCAGGTTTGAGTTTGTTTGCCTGTTTCCACCCCCTTCCCCCAACCTCCCTAATGTTTTTTCATTATGGTTAATACTCCATTAGCCATTTCTAGATGGCTTGACAAATGTAAGATAGAGATACTGAAAGAATTCTGCAGAACTTCCCCAACTGTCTACAAGTCTGACCCAAGTTTAAATTATGTTGTCCTAAATGTAGCATTCTTTTAAGATCGG
>VZTT01056404.1:19199-44897 GCA_013400855.1 Buphagus erythrorhynchus
GTTTTTATGTGTCTTGTGTGAGACCCACTTTTTCCTGAACACAAATGTAATGAGGTCACAAGTCAAAAAAAAAGCAAAATTAAAATTTCTAAAATATTTTAAAAAGACATGTTGTTTCAGATTAACTTTTAAAAACGTGCAATAATGCAAGCACCTGCCAGACATCGCACCTTGAAACTAGAAGGTTATTTTCCCCTTTCTCCCCATGCTCTTCCAGCATAAAAGCATCTTTCCAAAAGCAAACTACAGTTTTAAATCAAGGCATGATTGCAGAAGTTGCAGAACAAAAACATGCTTAATATGAGCTTATATGACCACCAAAGAGCAGCACAAGCTATACTGTGCATTCGAAACAAACTTCAGCCTTATTGTTCTAGGCTGTGCATAAAATACTATTCTGGAGGCTGCAGAATAGTCACACAAGCAAGCTAAACCTAACTACCACTGCTGCCATCATTTTTCCTTTGTCAACCTTTATAAAAATCAATCTGTCACAGAAATCACATCACTATTCCAAGCAAATATGGAAGTAGAAAAACATAACTTTGTAATGTCTTTGATAGGAAAATATACATGAATACCTTAGCAAAATAATGCTTTTATGCTTCAGAAAGGCAGATGCATTCCCTGCTTTCTTTTGCACAGTAGTCTGAGTTTTTAAGCAGAATTCTTACAACTTTCAAACAACGGCTCTGGACTTAGCATCACACTCGAGTGCTAATTTTTATTTTAAGATATGTTTAAGAAAAATAAAGTGCTTAATTATGCACCTGAATTTGTGCAGTGAGGAGTTGACAAATGCAGATCTCTGTACCCTTTATTCCATATTAGGTTTTGGAAAGTGTCTCATTATGTTACAAATTTTTTCTGTACACACTGTACACACTCACACTTTTGTAACATTTTATTTTTACAAAGAATGTGACAGGGTGCCTCTAGAAGTTGAGTGATAAGCTGATCTTAGCAAAGTGTGTTATTAATGTGTATATTCCAATCATATAGAATAAGCAGTATGCAGCTAAAAAAAGAACAGTGCTTTTTTTGTCAACTTGGTTTACTTTGACACAATTGCTGGTTACCAACCTTTCATTCCCTGAAAGTTTTAATAAAAACATAAAAGTGATCCCTATCACAGTCCAATGACAACAGCTTTGCTGCTTTTCTGAAACTGCTGGAATGGCAAACCCAAACATAATCCAAATACATCTTAACCAGCTTGAAATTCGAAGTGTGTACAACAATCACAATAACTAAACCTCTCCCAAAAGCAGGGAGATGTCCAAATAAGAATGCTTGGAATAAAAACAAATTTTAACAGTGTACTTTGTACTTTGATACTGACTAATACTCAGTAATAGATGAAAGACAAATAGTCACAGTTACAAAAGAAATAGACATTACAGTTAATAAGTTTCATTCTTAGAGGGCTTGATTCAAACTGTGACTCTGGCCAGAGTAACCTACTTGAAAATGAAGAAGAATTCTACAAGAATATATCATTACTTTCCAACACAGCTTCTCAAAATATCAGGAGAAATCAGGTACCATTTTATCAGCATATAAAGAGCAGCTGAAAAAAAATCAAAGAGATTTGCATGTACATGATTTATATGGAACAATCAAAGGAAGTCACTGTTCAGCACACTCTGCTGTCCTAAGCCCAAATAGACTGCACTGAGAATCCCTTTTAATGGGCAAGTTTTTAACAAAAATCCCTACAAGCACTCATTAAGATGACACTGGAAATTTAGGACCAACTAGAAGAACACTTGCATTAATTAAAAAGGTGCAAAACCATTTCCATCAGTGTATTCTCTTGACTAGTTTTTGTGGTTCTGGTGATAGATCTGGGAAAAAAAATAAATCATATGGTACTTAGTGATTTATTTGATTTTACTGTTGCTACCACCATTAAAGAAAGCACATTTGTGGAAAAATTACAGGATAAATCTGAATTCAGTTATAGGCAAACAGCCACAATTATAATCCAAGTTTTTCTTTGAAGTCCTGCTTACACAGAGCTATTCCAAACCAATAGAAACATACTAATTGGTCTTGGACAAAAGCCTCTCATATTTTGCACTCCCCTGTTACGTCTGAAACAAAGTGACAACCAACACTCTATTGTATAACAAAAATAGGAGAGACCAGAAGGGCTGTGAAGACACCCATCTATCCATCCATGCATGCTACTCCTACAGGGACAGGTGGGAGAGAATGACAACCCCGTTTTCCACAAACCATACGTTTTTGGTGGAAATAGTTACATACAGAAGGATTTTTCTGAAGCCTAATATTTAAATTGTGTGATACAAGAAAGCATTCTGGATTTTTTTTTAACAAAATTCAGAAAAACTTTCTTGTACGGAAACATTCCTAACATTCCTAAGTATGATGAACTCCTGCTTCAAAGAAGAGAAGTAAAGTTGCCTGCACAGACAAAAGTGGTTTTTGTTTTCTCGTTTTAGAAACTGCTACTTTGACAGAGAAAAATTAAAATATGCATATTTTTAAACGAGGAGGGGGGAAACACACACACATATCAGGTTAGTAGCAAGCAAAAAATACAAAATAGCCATTTCATTTCTGTTCTGATGAGTATACACCTGTTTGTTCTTTCTGTTCTTCAGCAAACTCCTCATTTAGAAATAACATCTTCTCCTAGTTATTCCTCTAGCCAAGGACAGGTAGTACACAGAAATCTCTAATGAAACCACTGAGTTCAACCACAACTACTGAAGATACAGAGCTTGGAAGGTACAAAAAAAGATTACCTATTTAATGAGTAACTCTCCTCTTTCTGATAACAAGTTTTAAAAATGCATGATTCAAAGTGAGCACAATTTTTCCCATAGTTACTCACTGATTGCTTTTTAACACTTACCCTGGATGTTGCCACAGATTTGCATGTCTACCCTCAGGAAGCAGCTCCCTCTTGTTAAGGGGAGTAATACCTATTGCTGCTTCTAAAATAGTTATGTATTTCTTGTACCGCATCCTGCCTTTCTCAGGAGTTCCACCACTCTAAGTTATCATCCAAATGCAGCTGCTGCAACTGAAGTCATGCCTCTTCACTGATTTGAAACGCTGTTTTTTAAAACATGCTGCAAGTTTGAAGCATAAAAATAATGCTTTTCCCCCCTCTCCCAGGCTAGGATAGTTAGTAGAAGAGAGAGAGAAACCAAAGAAAAACTCCTACCAGATTCCCCAGAAACGTCATTGTTACGTAATTCAATCTTTGAATAAGACACTAATGAAAATGATTGGAGAGACAATCATGGTTCTAAGCCTGGCCGGATAATGCACACTCTCCAATTGACTAATCCTTTGCTAAATCTCTGCTGTCTATAATCTTTCAACTGCTAATGGAGCACTAGGTAACTTCTCTGTCAAATCCATCCAGGGAATAAAAGAGATCTGCAAAAGAAAACTTGAGACCATTTTAGACAGTGACAGACAAAAATAGCTTTTGCCTTAACTTTTCTCATCAGAAGGCACCAGAGCACCAGAAAGTTGTCCACCTTAGAAGTGTCACAAGGGATTTAGCTGATCTACTCAGAAAAGGCATGGAGAAATACTTCCTTAGGCTTGTACGGAATTAAGAAAGCTAGAAACTCCCATTATGATATCTACTAGTCATTCAAATGTGCCTCACACGATGCCAGAAGCCACATCCCATGTCAAAATTGTTCTAGCCATGAGGTATGTAACTGTGCATGCCAAAGACCTCAGGTATGAACTACAAAGGTGGAGACAGATGCACATGTTGAAAGAAGTATCAGTGACATTTCAGAAACACTGCAATACTGTCAAATTGCAATATTCAAAGAGATGTACTTGATTGCAAAACTAATCAAGGAAACATTGATGTAATGCTTCTTAGATAGTAAGAAATGAATGCTTATATATAGATAGATATACATAGTTACATATATAAGTATTATGCACTTATGCAGTAATAGAGATAAAAACATAGAAAAAAGAGATGTGACAGGAAGACTGAAGCCTGGAACTACGACTCCCTCTGTCAACAGTGCTTATTACTTATTCTCTAGTATTAGCAGGCATGTGTGTATTTCTATTGGGGTGATATCATATTGCATGTTACTTATCTAGAAACCAAGATGATTTATTGCGCTGTAAAATATTTAGCTCTTAACAAGAAGATTTATATAACTATTTTCAGATCATACATTACTTACAATCCCGCATTAGCCAGGTGTTATTTGGTGTTTAATATTCAATCACATTTGTATGTTATGTTACCACACACAAACACTGAACTATCTCAAGTATTTACTAAATAGCAATCCATGTGACTGATCTTAGGAGAGCAAAATAAAATCAAGCATCTTTTAGATTCAGGGAACACCACTACAGTTGTCAGAGGAAAAAAAATTCACTTACATAGCTGCATGCTGATAAGTAGTATGTAGTCTGAAATGTAGTGATGTGTTAAGAAAAAGAATTAATATATTTAAACCACATGAATTAAATGCAGCAAAAAAAATTACTTATCTGTGTCCAAAAAAAAAAAAATCACTTAACTACAACTTTAAACATCTGTATATGAAGCATTAAGAAGCTTAGGAAAACAGAGTAGTACTAGAAGCCTGCAAGAACAGCTAACGTCATTAAGCCTGCATACATCTTGACTTCTGATAACTTTGGTAGCTCTATCGTAAAGGCTGTACTGAGAAAGAAAAGACAAGACAAGACAAGAAGTGAGCTGTTTTTTGACAATTCCAGTACTTAAGGATCTTCTGACTGTAGAAGTCCATGACAGTTCTATTTTACTCAAAAGCAGAAGTATTTTTATAAAATCCAGTCTTCCCTCAAAGTTGGTTTCATTATCAACTTCAGTATTACCACACTTTCTCCTATGAAGTTTTGGTATTTCTTTCTGTCCACCTTCTCCCTAAATACTTCTTTAACTCTAAATTTTCCCCTTATAAGAAATAGTTCTTAAAAAACTTTCCCACAGTAGTTTTCAAAGCCAGTCTTATGCAAAGTCTAAAAAGCATTAAGTTCAGCTCTGGTTCATCTTTTGTCTCTTTGAGCAAAGCATATTAATTCCGACTAGAAAAGGAGCCCCATGACTAGTGTTGCACACCAGGAAGCCAAGCCCACACAATAAGCACAAGTTACTCTCAAGTACTGCTTTCGGTTAAATGGTGCGTGAAACCTCCAGGTATCTAGAGGGAGAAAAACTGACTCATAGTTCATCAACTTCCTTCAACTTTATTTAGAAACAGAAATTCAAAGCACTGGTATTCAAAGCACTAACAATGCTGTAAGCGCATTGTTAGTGAAGGATGACTTTTGTAGAGCAAACAAAACGTCTAAAACATACCTTCCTCCATTGTTTCCTGCTGGAGAATTATCATCCACTCCACTTTTTCTATCTTTGTATTTTTTCAGGAAGAACAGAAACCAAGTCTTATTGGAAAGAAAACAGCGCAATTTTCCTAACTGAGAACACACATGTGATCCCTCAGAAAGTACAGTGTATTTCTCAGAATGGGGAAAGAATGACTGAGTTTTTTTCTCCATTAAAGAAACATTTACGAGATCAAAGCAAAAGCTTTATTTTGCTCTAATCCTCGACAGATGAAAACAGTCATACACTCTTAATTAGATGTAAAGCATACTTCTTGTAAACTGATGGCAGAGACAGGATCACATCTTCAGTCACTTCAAACCCAACTAAAAAAGACAGTCGTTGCCCAATCCAGCCACAAATTACTTTCCATCTTGTGAAAAAAACCAAAATCCTGTTCTTTCTCATCTTTCAACAAAAATCTGGTGTAACAGCTACTGATCAAAGAATTCTCTTATTAAGAGAGCAAAGAAACAAGCGTCTCTTCCTACATGCTTTTGCTCAAGTGATAAGAACAACTGTGACAGTTGAATACATATGTTTTGCTTGCACCACAAGCAGCGCATATATAAAGCTTGATCTGTTAAAAAAATCTTAAGGTAGAGGAGCATCAAGGATCAGACTGGGAGTGTGGGTGGTGGGAATGAAAAGAGAGGAGGAGGACCCGCAAACTTCTTTCTCTCATCATCATGGATTGCAGTTGTTTTGGCCCCTGCTTAGAAATCGTCCCTTCCCTGAACAGCCCATATGTTCCTGGAGATTCTCAGAATCAGCTTATACAAAGTTGTGCTAAGGAGGCTAGATACACCAGTAGTCAAATCTGCTGGCTATTAAGCAGAGTTAGATGATGAAGCAGATGTTCGAAGAGAGAGTGCAAGCCGGACTACAGACAGCCTTGCTGTTAAGAGTGACATGCAGGAGAGATTTATGGGTTTTCTCTAGGGCTTAAAAAACCCAACCGAAAATTTATGAGACAAGCCAAATAACACATAGCTTGGACCAACATATGAAATCTTGGTTATGATGACGCTGCATTATTAAGCTTACACTCAGTTTATCAATACAATAGTGATGTCAGAGAATGAGTTTGGTGCAAAAGAGTTATAGCAACACAATGCTTTTGGGAGAGGTATCATTGAGTCAGTCTTAGAAAAAAGCCACAGTGGCCCAATATATCTGAACTCATGCCTAACTCAATGAAAATATACCCAAATCTAAGGGGATATCCTAAACCTGACACTTCACATGCACAGAAACCACACCCCAGATAATTGCACACCGTTAAGAAGTAAAAAGAAATTTCTCAAAAGCAGTTCTGGATTGCTGGTACAAAACAAAAGCAGACACAAAAGCATGAAAAGGGAGCAGGCATTGGGAAAAAAACAGAACAACAGGGCTTTATATTTGTCCTTGCACACTTCTTATTGACCTTACTGTTGTATCAGGCAGTATTTTTGTCTGTCGTTTTCACGTTATTCATGTGAGAATAGAGCGCTAATGAGTTTCGTTTTCTTCCTAGATTAGCAACCATGGTTATCTGAGGTTCTGGGACTCAGATGCACAATGACAATGACCTAAATTCAGGAAGACTTGGGTAGCTCTTGTTGCCTAAAAACAAAGCCTGCAGCTGATGAATACACACCAGGGCAGATGCTGTACCAGATAACAAACCAGAGCTCCCACAGCTCACTCTGTTATTACTAAGCTTGGATCATAAACATCCTAAATGCATTCACAAATGTAAGGGCCATCTTACACTGAACAGAAAGGAGCTGACACAGTCTGCATTCTCCTTTGAAACAGAAAACTACAATACTACCTAACGACATGCACTTTCAAAAAGCAATCGGCTTAAAAAGAAAAACAAAACAAAACAAAATCCCAACAACAAACCAACTAAAACCCAACCCAAACATTAACAGTTTAAGGTACTAAATGACCCGAATATACTTTGCTGCAGAATTAAGCTGTTTAATTACAATGCTGCAGTTAGTACCTGTTTAAATTATGTAATATTTATGTAAAAAATAACCCCAGCTCTCTAGAGTTGAATATTGGCTTTGTCTGGTAAAAGAAACAAACACAACAACAAAAAACTCCCTTAACCAAACACAAAAAACACATAAAAGAAAGCAAAATAACAATAAAGACACCAAACCCCCCAAAAATAACAACAAAAGAAACCCCAAACAAACCAAACTAAACAAAACAAAAAAAAAAAAAACAAAAAAAACAAAAAAAAAGAAAACAAAAAACAAAAAAAAAAACAAAAAAAACCAACCACAAATAATAAACAAACAAAGAACCCTCCCAAACCCCAAACAAAAATACCCACATAATTGCAGCACATTCTAAATCATAATTTATCCACTCAGGAAAAAAAATTACTCTCTGAAGTGGGACTAGGATAACCCAAGTACTGGTAAAAGACAATTAAAGAGCAACAGAAGGCTTCAAAGACTCTGGGAACAAGCAGTAAGCAAAGTTTTCAAGGAAGCAGACGCAGGTATCGAACATGGTGCTGTACTTTCTGAGGAAGAGGATAGGTTTAGATAACTGAGAAAAGCGTCCCATGGTTGAACAGCTCTATTTTGACGATATAAGTTCTCAATGCATTTAGAGCCCTTGGTTATGGGACTGAGACTGAACGTTTGACTCTGAAAGTTGACATGCACTGGTGCGTGCACGCCAGCACGGTCATGCAAAACCACGCTGGTCATCCTCATGTCACTGCTCCAATCTTTGTAGGTAACACCATTTGCAAACATTCTTCACTATGGCAGGATTAGTATATTAGAAGACAAAATTATGCCCTATGTACTTACTGCCATAAATATTTGTTTTACAAATAGATTATCTAATTTTTGAGAAGTCTTCCAAAGTTCACAGAAATCCACTGCAATTTGGGATGAAGATCCACAGCCTTTCTACAGCTGATCCGAAAGATCAATTGCCAAATTTTAAAAACTATTTTTCCCCCAGCAATTTGAATTTTTATACCTATTTGAAAATAAACCAGACTTGGAAATCTCTAACCTCACAGACCAGCAGCTGTTCTAACATGTAAGTGCTCTGTTCCCCCTGTCATTAGAATGACCAATTCCAAGCCTACTACAACAGGATGAAACTGATGCAGCCACAGTATGACAAAAGTTACTCTGTCCCCGAGTACCTGAATACTGTTATTTCAACAATTCAAAGTGAACAGTCTTGTAACATGAGATTTCCTTTACCCTACAAGGAAGTTCTGGATAAAGACAAGGTTGGTAACTATTAAAACACACACACAAACACTATCACCCAGATTTGCTCTAAGTTAAATGCAGCTTTGAAGTAGTCCTGGAATATTAGGCTATTCCCCAGTTAAGGATTACTGTGGTGCAGGAGCTTTCTAATGCTTTTAAGCATATAGGTTTTATAAAGGTACAGCACATCCCATTTTGTGAACCATACTGCTACCTAAACATTGTTTCAATCACTAAGAAAGATTTCCTGGTTGTCCTCTTTTTCTGGTTGTCCTTAGAGAACATAGAACCAGGAAAAGGAGGGATTAAGCAATCAGAAAATCATCATACACTTAAAATACTTTGATGCTTCCTTCTGAAGAGCTCTATTTAGATTATAGTTCATGCAAAATGTTGGGATCACCCCAACTCTGCTGCATAATTCCCAACACTTGCCTTTAGTCTCACAAAAATTCAGTGCAGTGGCACTAAGCACCTCAGCAGTTACTGACAGTGATAAAGGGCAATAGCAAAACACAATTAGATACAGGTTCTCCAGTGCATGGTGACATCTTTTTATAAAGGGAAGAGAAGTCACTGCCGCTACTTGAAACCAGTATTTAGGGCTTAAGATATTTGCATGTAACAGTCCAGAAGCACTTATAACAGTAAACTCACCTAAAAGTCAAATACATGCAGAAAACTTCCTCAGAAGCCTGAAGAGAGCCCTCATAATCCTCATAATAATGTTATACTGAGTATAAATCTTATTGGCCATGTCTAAGTGGCACACACATGCTTACTAAATACAAAATATTTCAAAGTCTTTTATAGCAACCTGATAATCTCTCAATTAGTATTAATTTACACAAGCACCCCTCCTATGCTTTCCAGTACCTGATTCTTGCCATATCAGGACTTCACGGATCCTGACAAGTATCACTATTTGAAAGAGCTGATAGTCAAAGCCTTAGATGATAAATGCTTCACAAATGAAAGAAGCAGTTTTGCACATACTGGTTTCTCTTTTATTTTCCTTGAACTATGAGTGAATCACAGTTCTCAACCTTTAAAATAAAACTTCGCAGAACAAAGGAAAAGGTAAACTATTTTGTTGCAAATGGTGAGGCCTTGATAATTACATCCAAAGGTTAAAACAAAGCAGACATTTGCAGCCTCTGCTGAAGCATAGCTGTGGGGCCAAGGGCCTTTGAGTATCATCTTAGCTGTGGGAACCGACGCAATTTTATAAGCTGAAGCTAGGAAGCAGATAATTCAGAGATTCTCTCTGTTTTAAGTGAATAACTACTAGAAAGTAACACTGGAAGCGTGAAAGTTTTCTGATTTGTTATACCTCTTACACAAGTATGTTCAAACAGCGTGTACTTTCTCATGCTGAAAAATACGCAAACAGGTTTCAAGTACAGGGTAACTCAGGGCAGAGTTGTCTACTAAAGCAAGTGCATGCCACTGGTAGATCAACTTTGGCACTCCAGGGTGAAAATGTAACGTACCTGGGCTCCAGCACCGCAAACACTGCCGATGCCAAGGCACTTTAACAGGGTAATTAAGACATTTGTCTTCTGGAACTGCCTGTTCCTTTGTTTCACGGTTCCCTGTTAACTTGAAACTTCCCCTGACCCAGTTAGCCAAAGCCCAAGGCACGGCTGGAATCCACTCAGAATGTGCCAACATAAAGACTTCAGGAATTCTGTATGCAACAAAGGCAGCCCAAGCCCCCGACAGCGGGGGCGTGCTTTGGCCGGGGGACCCGCCTCCCCTCCCCCCGGAATAACCCGGGTAAACAAACACTCCGACTCGCCGGTGACATCTCTCCCACTTTCCATGTAGTATCGCACTCTACCGGAAAGTACTTATCACGGAAAAAGTCACCGAGAGCCGCTTAATCCCGTTAGAGAGAAGCCGATCCCCGGCCGAGCCCGGCTGTTCGCGCCGCCCAGGTGCGGGACCGGCCTGGGGGGGCCCCGCGGGGCGCGGCGGGTCCGACTCCCGCGGACAAAGGCGGCAAAGCGCGCCCGAGGAGCGCAAGCGAGAGGGCGATAAAACCCAAAGCACAAGAAAGGATCGAGAAGGAGAAGCCGGGCAACTCGTGGCCGTAGCGCGGCCCCCGGGGCGGGGAGCGAAGGCACCGGCCGCGGGGGACAAGGGGTGCCGCGCGTCACCGCACCTGCCCGGGGAGAGGGAAGCGAGGGGAGTGCGGGTTCGGGGCGGGGATATCCTGCGGGGATACTCGCCTGCTCGCGGAGGGCGTCCGGCAGCGGGAGCAGAGGTCGCAGAGGAGCCCCGGCGCTGGGACTGCGCCTTGCCGTGCCCCGCCGCTCCGGAGCGGGCAGCGACGGGGGCGTCGAGTCCGAGTGCGGGGCCGAGGCTGAGGCTGGCTCCGGGTCCGCTGTGACCGCTCCCGCCGAGTCCGGCGATTTCCTGCGGGGCGCGGGCGGGGGCGGCGCGGCCACGCCGGGGCGGGCTCCCGCCGCAGGTGCCGGCCTCGCCCCCAGGTAGGGAGGAGAGGGGAAGGATGGGGAGGGGCAGTGGCCGCCGGACGGGGCGGGCAGCGCGCCCCCTCCTTAGGCGTGCCCCTACCTGCGGCTGCCGCCCCTGCAGTCCAGGGGTGCCTTCGCCCGGCTCCCCCGGCCCACGCCCGCACACACCAACACCCGCGGCGGCGGCAGGAGAACAGGAAATACCGGTCGCAGCCCGGTGCTCCGCGCCGCTGAGTCACCGCGGCAAGGCCGCCCCGCCCCCGGCTTTTCTCTGCCCGTCCCGTCTCCCGGCAAGGGACCCCGGCTGCGGTCCCTGGCTCTGCCCGAGGCACCCCGCGCCGGGCCCCGGCAGCAGAGCGGGCGGACCTGCGGGCGGCACGGCGGAGCCCTGTCGCCGCTGGCAGGGCGCACCGTCACCCAGCCCAGCGCTTGGGTGTGTTTTCCGTTTACATTAGTATTTTGTTTGGAACTTGGGATCATTGCCCATCTGAACCTTTCTAACGGCAAGACCTCTGAGACAGCCTTTAACACCACAGCACAGTGCTCCACGTAGGCCTCTCAATCTGCTTTTCCCTGCCCTTTGTCACAGAATAGCTGCGGTCACTTTACTGACAGTTCGGGGGGGCTCTGCTCACATCATCACTCTCAGTTGAAATACACAAGATTAGCACTAGTCAGAGTAGTTCCATTTCCAGGCCGGAACACGCCGCCTTGCTCTGCAAGTCCACCAACACTGTTCCCGAAACTGTAACATATCATGAGAGAAATACACTCCAGGCTGGCATTCCACAGGTATCAGCTTTCGGCATCACTGCTGTCCTGAAGCCGAGATGAGAAAGGCAAAACAGCCCTGGCAGGATTCTTTGGAGTCATATTTCTTTTGCACTGTAAAGCACTAAATGTCATCAGGAATTCCTTATCTGCTGCCTTATCTGGTGGGCAGTTAAACCCCTTGAAAGCCCCTCTAAAATTAAACAGCTCACTCCCAACCCTATCAGGCCTGCAGAACAAAAATCTACTTAAAAGTTTTCTGGTTTGTTGCTATCTGCAGGTGAGAAATATAATAGATTCCCACAACATTTCTAATTCAGATAAGTTTCTTTCCCAACAGGTACAGTTCATGCACTATGTCTCATACAGAAAGTAAGATAAGGAAGGCAAACAGTATTCTTCATTAAGGGGCTGGACTTTGGAAGGAGGCCCTGAAAGAACCTATTTTATTACAGCAAACATGAAACTGCATTCAGATATTGTATGGAAAAAGCCTGCTTGTAGCTATTGTTAATAATTAACATGCATGTGCATACACTAGCCTTCAAGCACCTATTTCAGTCTAAAAGCCCCAACAGCAAAAATCAGAGAGGGGAAAAAAAAAAAAAAAAAAAAAGACTAATTCAGGGCTAATTCCTAAACTTGGTATTTTCAGTCAGCTAGACTAATTCCATGATCAGCACATAATACAATATTGCTTTCAGGCAGAATCAAGGCACAAGAAATGGAAATTTAGTTTTACTTCCAGGTATGTGTGAGATCACTTGGTTTACACTGTGGTGGGTGCCTGTTTCCTCAATCAATGTTTTAAAACTTCATCTGTTAGTTCTCCAAATCTTCTACAACAGTGGCCTTAGGATGCTTGGTTAATGGTTCTAAAATGTTGTTAAGAGGAGTAAGACTATGGACACATTAAATATAAAACTGATTTTTTTTAGTACAACAGTAGAGAACATTGATGGCTAGCAGAAGAGCCTACATCTGGAAGTAACAATGTTTGCAAAATTATTCACTGTGTTACTGATCACTTCACATAATTACCACAATACAATTTTTAAATCAATTCAGCAAACTGGAGAGGACAGCAACATTATATGCTTTATTTTAAACATCTATTGCTTTCTTATCTAAACTTATCTTTCATTAACCTGAACTAAAAAAAAAGTTTGTAATTAGGAACTGTTTAGAATACTTTATTTGTTCATGGCTCTGCTTTTCCTATCCCCAGCAAAGCAGTCTCCACTGGCCACCTCCCTCAGTGAAAGGCATGAATACTGTCTTTGTTCTACAACTGCCAGCAGTACAATTTGCATAAAAAACAATTTGGGAGAGAAATGGTTGTAACACCACAGAATTTTTTCTTATCTTTATACAGAAATTTTAAAAATCTCAATAGCAAAATGGACTGGAACATGTTTGGTTGGTTACAGTTATAAATACTGGTGACGGGTAAATTTAAAACACCATTCCCTAATTGGCCACACGTAGTTTGCCCCACATCTCTCGTTACAATTATAAATGGAACTACTCTAAATTATAAATGCTGGTGTGGGGTAAATTTAAAACACCATTCCCTAAAGGGCCACATGAAGTAGTTTGCCCCATGCCTCTCCTTGCCTTGCCAATGACATCAGCTGTTGGGGAAAGCTAATTTCTTCCTGATAGCCTTCGCTTCTGCCCCTCCCATGCTTCATTTACTATTTTGAATGTTCTTCCAGGATTTTGGCAAGCCTTCACCTTCCTTCCCAGGACTTCCACATATTACAGAGCTGGTTAGCACCATCACGGCGCTCAACCACTAACCAGAAGCTAAAAATAATCAAACAAAACTTTCTTGTAAACCCCTTTCTCTTATTCTGCTTCTTCCCCTTCAGGACAGGCCTTTATTCCATTTATTGAAGCTGCCAAAAGACACTGGGAATTTTAAGGAAATAAGATGTAATGATTTTATCACATGGAACAATCTTGCAAAGAAGAGGTAATATTTTCTTTCAAATTACCCACAAGTGGAAAAGAAAACGAGCAAACACCGAACAAAAACTTAGGTACAGTACTCCTGGCAAACAAAGGTGGTATTCTGTGATCAATGCAGACTGTGTACAATTGCTGTAGGCTTGATTACATGAAGGAACTGAGACTTCCAAAGAACTCCTGGCATACAGGGAATAATGAATTTTAGAAAGTCTGGACATACTAGGTCTTTCAGAGTGTAAGCCAAAACCATTAAAAAAAAAAAAAAAAAGGTCAGATTAGCAGTTGGTGAAAATTCTGGTATACCTAAAACGAGCCAAACAAACCCCAGTTTATGTGCTGAGCTTGGGCAGCCAGTAAAGCTATGTATGGCAATACTCATTCTTCCAAAATATTCTCCATATTCTCCTTCACCGACAACAGAGGAACTACATTGTGGGAAAAAGTAATGCCCATAATACAGTGGTTCTTATTGATATTGTCTGTGCATAGTCTATATTTAATGACTGTCCTTCAGCTATTTCTTTTGAGAGAGGTGAAGTAAGAAACTACTGACATGATGTCAGGTGGGGAACTATACAACAATCTTTTTATTCTGTAAGTTATGGAAGTGAAAAACAGTACAGAAAGTGTTACTTGTCTTGGGGCAATAAACAGTCTGATACTAGGATCAGAGCTCGTTCTGTGCCTCCACTGTACGAGTGTGACAGCTCATGGGAGTCCTTGCCCCTACTTAAAATTTGATGCAAGTATTAAAGCAAAAAATGAGTCATGTCCTATGATTAATTTGTACATCAAGATAAAACTCATTCTAACTTGCTGACACTACTTATCTTCACCAGTTAAGATTAAATCAATTTGTTACTCAGATACCTAAACCCAGGAAATTGTTTGCATAAATAGCAGTAGTGTTACAGATGAAGGGCAAGGCATGTAGACTGTGAAAGCTGAACTGCTCTTATAAAATCCACCTTGATTGGCCACACTTGGACAGAATCTTTCCAGTACATGTTTTAAGAAACAGAAAGAATTCAAAAGTATGCACGCCAGTGGCCCTCACCCTTATCGTCAAACCCTCAAATCACATCTTTACATAATGAATTAAGAATTCTACATGCAATTTTATTTTGGTATAAACATTTCTACCAGACGTAAGAGAATGGAGAATGAACTTCCAAATATGAATCAGATGCATGTTAGTGGTCATATTGCATGCAAATACTTAAGCAAATAATTTTTTAAAAAGTCAATTGGAAAAAATAATTACATATGGTCAGGCAAAGGAACAACCAGGTATCCTCAATTCAAATATCAAATCATTAACTTCTACACAAACGTGTTTAAATGACTATCTAAAATTGCAGGAGATTGAGCTAAATATTATAAAAGTAGCTACATAAAAATACATATTTCCATATGCTATAAATTATCTTCAGTGTTCTAAATTCAGAACAGCAAAAACAGATTCTATTTTTACCTCCCTGTACTTTTTTAAAAAACATGCTTTACTCTTACATTCATGAGATCTGGTAGTCATTGTATTTACCTCATCCAGTAGAGCTGAAATTTATATTGATTGTATGCAAACAGCATGCACCATTAACCAAGAGCTGCTTCCACTGAAACGTTTCTATTTAGTAGTGGGAAACAGCAGGTAACAATGCTTATATTCTAAATGCAAATACTGAACAAGAACACTTTACAGTTATTGTTTTTCAATGACAAAAATCAATCCTTACCTGTCAAACTAGCTAGAGCACCATGCCAACATCACAGAAACCAAGAAGAAAAATACTGTGCACTGAACATCTTTTCATACAATCTGCAAGTGTATGGTATAACTTTTCCCTCATGCGTTAGTCAACAACTTGGTCCTTCCACTTTATAGGCAGTTAAAACCTGCAAGTTGTAATATCACAACAGTGCAACTGCTGAAGTATTGCCATTCATGATTGTTTTAAAACATGAATGTTCATGTCATGAACATGTAATGAAGACAGCTTCATCAGGCTAAGAACAATATTTGATTCTAAGAAATTTCTGCATCAGCATGGTGCCAGGGGGAGCCTTGCTCTATCATGGTAATACAAGATAACCTAAAACCACTTAAGAAATGCAGTAGAATAAATTAGTGCAAATTTTCACTACCATGAACTTAATTTTGCTCAGCTAAAAAAAAAAAAAAAGTAAGTATTTTTACTCTTCGAAGAACAAAGAACTTTCATTACACGCATTATGACATGTTAAATGTGACTGTGATGTGTTACAATAGCCACAAATCTTGAGGCAATACATTCACAGTAACACAATTTATGTCAATGTAACTCACAGGCATATCTTATTTAGGGTGAATGTTTCACCAAAAGTTCAGTGCTTGTGCGCTGGTCAGAAGTCACTAGGATGGTCAGTCCTTACATGCAAACAAGTCTACAGACACTAAAAATTCATGACTTCTGCAGAAAGAAAGCAAGAAATAAAGTGACAGGATGGGCGACCTCAAACACAGGTACTATATGGGCACAGATTCAAATAGCACACAAAATCCAAAGACTGAGCACTAGAGAAAAAATATATTATTTTCATTTTTGTTGCACAACATATTGATGCCAAGAAAAACAACAGAATTAAGCTCAGGTACTTCAGCCCAAGAAAGAGCTTGGCTTGAGGTTAAAGTCTTTAAACTTCCATGAGGTAGAATACAATCAAGTATCTTCTTTCCCAGAATATATTAAGCAGGACAAGTCCAATTTAGTTTTTAAAGCTGTTGAAAACTCTTTTGATAGTAGTTCATGAAGAGATACTCTGTCATGAGAATATACCCAATTCCGTCCAGTCCAGTCATAGCGTTTGGGCCCACTAGAAAAAAAACACAACAAAACATCACACACCGTGTAAGAACAGCTTGTTTCAGGAGACCTGCTGGAAGCTTGTATGCATAATGTATGCCACAGAGTGCCTAGGAAAAGGAATAGATAACATGGGGAACATGGGTAGGCAGTCTGAGGAAGTGGAGCAGAAATGGCCTGATACGTCAAGAACTACTGAGCCATCAAAAAGATATATCTGAAAAGTGACAAGATACATCCATCACTCCTAGGGAAGACAAGCACTTTCCCTTCCTGCTTTTGGCACTGATTTCTCCCCAGTTTCTTCCTTTATCCCATTCTTCCCTCACAGATATAATTTTCTTGCACATAAATATCACAACAGATATTTGTATAATGCTGAATTAATGCCACTGATTAGTTCTCGCAGATATTCTAAGCACAGCAAAGCACAAGTAATTTCATTTTAGATGCAGTAAGTTAGCCCCTGAAAGCAAACATACTGGCATGTTGGAGATTCATAACTAAAATGCTATTATATTGTTACTGGCTTGGTTTTTCCAGGCCTACATTAAGTATCAAGAAAGAAACTTGAACACATGGGTTCTATTCCGGACCTTGCTATCCACCCAGTTTTCCACATGTCAAATGGGAGAATGACTGAAAGGTACTCACTGCTGCTAACATCAGCTAAGCAAAGAAAACAGAAAGGAATGAAACAGTCATCTGGAATAAACGGAGAAACCCTTGATCTTGTAGGACATATGCCTTGGAACTCAGTCAACACCAAAGTCTGCTAGAAAACAGACTATCCTATGCATACATAAGAACAATCTGCAGGTTCTCTCTTTACAAGCAGCAACATTGATCTGAACCTTGACTATCCTGAGTTACAACAGTCAAATGATGAACTTTCGAACCACTAATCAGTGTATGAGAAGCTACAAAGGCAAGCACAAATCCAAGTCACTTTCACTGAAATCTCACTGTCTGTATCAGAAGTAGTAACCGAATCAGGGTTATGTGCTCCAGTTATTTTACTAAGTATTTCTCACTTCCTGCAGCACTTACACTCTCCTGCACTTAGAGAATGATGGAATGGGATCCTGTCATTCATGAAAATCAGGTTAAGACAGACCATTTCATCAATGACAAAGAAATATGTATGTTATCTAAACTGGTTTTAAATGTTACGCAGTAAATACCAGTGATAAGGCTAGCATATGAAGCACCTTCCTAGTTGAAGTATGAACCTCCAAAACACTGTACAAATGTGACTTTCAAATTAATAGTTTAAGCAAACATCTGATGAATTCTATAAATTGCCTACCAAATAAAATATAGATTAAATATATTTCTCATGGAAAGTCTGCATATATGTTTCAATCATAAGAGAAAATAATTAAAATATCACATTAAGGTATTTATAACATTCTGTAAGGTTGAAAAGTCTTTTCAGTCAGGAGCTACATTAAATAACTGCAACCATACTGCTGCCAGGTTGCACACAACCCCTCATGCCCTCTTTTTGTAACTGTCAACTAAGTAAAGTTTTCACTTAGGTGTACAGATACTCAATAGCAAATAGATGGCAAAAAAAATTCCAAGAAAAATGTATTACATCTTGACAAATTTGTCTCCCTTGGGATATATTCTTAAAGACTAAAAGTCAACATTTACTGTAAAAATGCTCCAAAACATTCAATGGAAGCAATTACTGGCAGCAACATTTGCTTCTTTCACTTCCCAGCATACTGCAGTTAAGAAGATGACAGTTCAGATCATACAGTATTTGTGGAGCTGCCTTTCAGAAGTTAGGAAATAAGTGAACACATAGCATCATGTTCCAGGAAATACCACTGTTTATCTAATACCAGTTAAGGGAGTATAAAAGAATAAATTTAACTTTTTTCCTCAAACTCCATATTCTGGAGCATGTATGTCTTAGCTCCACTAGAGCTAAACAGACAGGAATTATCTGAATTTTGGTTTTCATAGAGATGAAGCCTGTGTGTCAGTGACACAAAAATCTTATAAGCTGGTTCCTTCACCAGTAACACTTATCAGCTCCTTGGGCTCTTTTCCAGGTATAGTGGCAAAGAATACAAATTTTGAGGGGGGACAGCTACAGCATTTTCCTACTTATCTGGCTGCCCTCCCTGCTGAAACCAATCAGAAAACCTGGAGTGGATCAAAATACAGCATTAGAAAAGGCAGAGAAAGCAGCTAGCTAAGGCTCCTGTGAAGTACAGATGCTTGACAAAAACAACCAGTGTGGGCATACATAAACACAAAGCAGGAAATCCCACAAGCTTAAAAGGGAAGGAGCCACCCTGTTTAAAACACAAAGAGAAGTTCAGATGATGACATCATCATCACCCTTTTTCCAAGAGAAGCTTTGTTTGTTTCTTTTTAATCCTTGCTGGTTATATTTCCTATGAGTAAGCTATATTCCTGTAGACAATGGTTTTAGGCTGAAACAGTGTATGAAAATTCTTTGTTACACAGTTCTTGTATTAATTTAGGTATGCCAATAACACTGCAGTATGCCCTGAACCCCTATACCAAACCATTATTACATTCAGATTATATCACGTTTTAAGAATATACAGAGTAGAAGGGTTACTTATGAAAAGGATATTACATGATCATGCCATGCTATAAATAAGGGGAATTACATTTCCACCCAGTCTGCGTACGTAGATATTACGTAACTAACTTACCTAGTGGGTGAGGACAGCCAAATCTGCCGGTTTGGTGTTTGCTTATTGATTACATACGTCCCCATGTCTCCACCCAATTTAACTGTTAGTACTCCACTCTTAAAAGACAAAAAAAAGTGAGAAATAAAAAATTTGTATCCTGTTAATTTGACAACAATTACCTCATCTGCGGTGGCAGAAACTTACATACCTGTATCAGATTCTCAACCATCTCCCAAACAATAATAGCTAGGGAGAATGATCATTACGTACTAAAAATATAAGTTAACACATAGCGTATCTTTGAGTCTGATCTTTACTTTAAACCTTCTAGTCAGAGTTTGATTTTAGTGTTTGTACGATTCACAATGGTACTACTTAAATAATACTCTTGAGCTTGGACCTGGCATCTTAAAAGGACCAGACCATTGCAATTAATAACTTTTTAATATTAATGAACAATGCAGAACTGGTGTGGTTCAAAGTCAAGACGCTTCATGTGTCACTGCTAGATTTCTGAGCCATGCAATTTTACCTTACTTTTCTTCAGTAACTGTAACAGTTTAACAGGGAACAAACATATTTTTTTCTTGATAATTCTGATTCATACCCAAAAAAATGTCCAGTTCTAAATACCATGATTCTCATTTTCCATGAGTCTGGTTTCGCTTTGGTTATGCCACCTTTAGACCATTATTTTAGTGAACATTTATTTTCTCTTTCTTGCTCAAATTTCCTACTGACACCATGATTCACGTTTCTTATAACTGACAAAAATATTTTCTGTTCTGACTTTAAGAGCAAAAAAATAACAAAATTTAGACTGGAGTTAATCTAAAAGTGATCTGAATGATACCAATTAAAAAGGGAAATATCTCTATAGAATGCAATGTGATGATTCAGATAATAATTTATTTTGTTCACAGTATCTCAAATACTTCAAGCCCTATAGCACAACAAAGCTTCTTTAAGGGTATCATACTTTTGATGCTTTAGTCAGAAGATACTACTAGAGCTACCTATCATTGCTTGGGCTATTTGCTATGTATAAACACTCACTATGGGGAAAAATACTTTCATGTATGATTATCTACTGCCTGCCAACATACTCTGTAGCACAGTCTACAAGCAACTCAAAGCTTCCTTCCCCTACAAAGTAACTCAGTGTTACTGGTTTCTGATATATCTCAAGTATCACCAGGCATAAAGTATTACTCTCAGAATCTGATTTTTTACCTTAGTTTCCATGCTATTTCTGTGCTTAAGGCATTTGTATGTGACCAAAACAATAAAAATGAAAGGATCTCCGGGCTAAAAGTTCCATCAGGTTTGTCCTGCCAGTTATTTCTATTGGACATTAGTACAGTGCACAGAAGGACAAGAACAAGCCACTTCTCTCGTTGTCAGAATTTCAAGTTTTCCGTATCTCAGTGGTCTTAGAATTGTAGAGATACAGCAGAATAAGAACAGGATGGAGGATTAGGCCTGCATAATGATATACAGGTTTCAGCATTCTTCTATGTAGTTTGTAATGTCATATTAAGTATGCAGCATGTTATGTGATGTCATGTTACATGTTTCTACAGAAATAAGTATATAGGTAAATATATGTATAAATATGTAAGTAAATAGGTTTTCAAAGAGTTAACAAAAATTATACAACTATTTATACCAGGTGTCAGCTGTCAGAGTACTGTTGTTCTATCCTTGCAAAGTATAGAGGCTAACCTCTACTGCTGTATTGAAAACAGTTCCTCATACATTTCATAGTATTTCTGAAATACTAGAAAATAGAACTTGAATTTTTTTAAGAACTTAAATTGCAAGATACCTTTACTTTTATTTTAAGAAATACTGCTGTACTGTTTTGTACTACTGGATGAATGTTCGTTAGCTCCTTATAACAAAAATATTCTCCTAAAGACATTTTTTTTTTCCTGAACACGAAGATATAAATTGCTCAAAGCAATCACGTTTACAACAGGCACAGCAGACCTTTATCACATTCGCCACCTTGTGGCTTCCTGCAGCACTGACCCTGTTTGTTTAGAATTAAAACTTGGGCTATTTAAAACCTTCTGCTTTCAACAGAAATGACAGCATATTAATTGTCATCATCCCATTTATATAGTAAAGGGCCACTGGTAAAAGTTAAGATGCAAAAATATTACCTCTTGAGCTTCACAAGTCAGTGTCAAAACATAATCCACCGTACAGAAGATAGAGAAAAAAATTATGACTCATCAGCTTTACATAATGAAGTATCTAAGAATACTAGAGAGATAAATTTCAACCATTACTAATTCTTGTCCTAGGATAGTTACATCAGGCTAATAGGTGCTGATATCCTAAAACATACTGAAGAGTAATGGTTAAACAATGTTTTTTATCAGAAAAGCAATTAGCTGCAACATTATCTACACAGTAATTAAAGCAACAAGTAGTATTTGCTAAACAGAAAGCTACTGGCAATATATTATTTTATATCTTAGCTATCAGAAATACAGAATGAAAATTATGATGACAAAGCTACACATAAGGAAGTCGAAAACTATTGACTTTTGTTTTGGTTTTATATTTTGCACAGTGAAACTCAAACCATCCAATTCAACATCCTGGAGAACAAAACCTTAACTGATAGTGCCAGGAGAAAGCAATCTTGTTGTGGCAAGACATGAAGAAGGAGCAATAGTTCTGTGACCTGAAAAACTGCAGTATTGAAAGACTTGTGTAGCAGATAGTAGTGTAGGGACAAACAGCACTCTTCTCCAAATCATGTCAAGCGCTGTAACACACAGATCACTTCAGGAACTGATACATAAAAACTAATAAATTCCCTATACAGATAAAACAGACATTTTTATTCTGTAAAAGAATTTGAGTGGCTGACTACTGAAGACTCCAGCCATGCAATGTCTCCCCTGACAGTAGCCTCCTCCCCACGTATGCTCTAGTCTCACTACCGCAACAACCTATCCAACACTGCACCCTCCCGTTGCTTCTCTCCACCACAGACTGTCATCGGTAAAGCCAGGATAAACAAACACTACACCTGGTTAAGACAAATGCTGCTTCTCTGTATTCAGAGTAATCAAAGAAACTGGTCTAACAGTTACATGTGATGTACCATGCCATGTAGGCCTACTGTTCTAGTATACACCAGAAGAGAACTGATTGCTGTGCCAGATATCTATGCCTGTTTAGAAAAATTTATAGACCAATGTGAAATTAGAAAATTGTTTCCATCTCCTCTTGTGCTTATTTATTATTTTATATCTTTCTCTAAACATGAACAATTTTAAATCCCTAAATCACACAACAGTATGTGTTACTTTTCACCAGAATTGTATCCCGAGTCAGTACACAATAAAGGTGTAAAAACTCATTGCATTTTCAGTGTCACCACTAAGGTAACTAATTTAAAATTGTCCTTCAAATAATAGAAAAAAAAAACTCTACAATAATTACAGTGGTAATATAATGTTTAAAACATACCCCTAAAGAGACATCATAATCTTCTGGGGTAAAAGGTTTATCTGTCAGGTCCTCAAAGAAATCTGCTAAGGAATCCAGTGTTTCTTCAGCCAGTTTCTCATAGGTGGTCTCATCTAAAGAGCTACAAATGACATAAAAGTCCATAATTAGGAGGAAAATTAGAAGACAGCATTTTCCCTATAATAAAAACATACCAAGACCATGACTTTGGATGAAACTGTAACCATGAAATGATCTTATAAAACAAGTAGTCATTTTTCTTAAGGTGATGTAGGTGATAATCCACCTTATAAATGGAGGTGAAATTTTGCAATTAATTGGTATTAGAGATCTCTTAACTGAGGAAAAGGTACTTACTTCCATAGATATACTAACCCCCATTTAGTAAACAGCAATAAATTTCAAAATAAGGCATTTTCATAAAAGGACTTCGTGTAAGAATTGCTTAGTTTTCAACTCTACAAATAGAGACAAAAGCATGTCCCGTTTAGAAATATATGTCATTTGACTCTACAAAACTTGCTGTAGCCATACACAGTTTAGAAATGTCATTGTCACGTGTCAAGTTCATGCATAGCATTTGCTTCCTGAACTGGGATTACCCACTAGTAATTAGATGTTATTTAAATTGTGCTTATGAACTAGCATTTATGAATTACAGTCTCCTTTGCAGTGTCTCAAAGCACCCTTGTGGCCATTACATAAGGCTTAAAGCACCTGTGAGACCACTTCTCTTTTCCTCTTTACTGGAACAAAGTGCAGAACAGTTTAATTAACCAAATGTAATAAAATCACTTAAGTTGTTCCAACTCTATCAGTGTCACCTTTAAACTGAGTGTTTAAAGGGGTCTCCCTACCAACAAATACTTCAGTAAAATAATCTCAATTTTTGCTAATACTTATGGCAATGAAACAGTCACTATGGGCTGAATATATAATATATACAGAAACATTGGTAATAGAAAACATATATTTTTAAAAAGTTTCTTATCCAGTAACTGAAATATGCTCTATGTCACTTATGTGAGGGACACTACAAAATGCCTTGGGGCATGGAGAACAGAAAGCCTTTGGATTGGGCAGGATTCATGCACTGGTTCAGGGTCCACTTTAGGCACTTAAAGGCCAGAGCCATTTCAAGTATCTGCACAATCCTTTACTGTGCCTCCAAGTGCTGCATCAGAAGGGGAGAAGTCTCCAACAGATGCTGTGTCACCTCCTCTCAGAACAAGCAGATATTTCACATCCTCTGGCACACGTGAAATGGTGCTAGACACCTGTGTTTATGTACACAAGTTATTTTGTAAGCGACTTCCCAAATTCACACAAAATGCTTTTAGCTGAAATGTCCTTTACATCAAATCAACATTACCTTAGTTTAGTAGTATTAGTACATATATAAGTTATTCTAAAATACATAAGCAGTATTTTCATATTAATATATCAAAATGCATTTTTACCTTGTGTCACTCACAGTTCCTACATCTCTCAAATTCATGAACCAGACAGTCCTGCTCTTCACATCTGAAGAAAACTGTAATTGCTGTTTAAAGTAAGCAGAAGCAAAATGGAATTAAAATGCAAAGAATTACAAACTATGTATTTATCATATAAATTAAACTGCTCCTTGAAGTCGTTTCCATCCTCAAGAAAAATGTTCATATTCGATATCATAGGCTAATATGGAAAGAATCCTTACTTTTCTATTGCTTTACCACAGAATTACCAAGCAACTTCAGACAATTAAATGGCTTAGGCTCAGCTTTTCGTAAGTATCCACTACTCAAATACTGCACTACCAACAACATGTCTCTCTGCTGGAAGTCAGGAACACATTAAGTTGAAATAAACACAAACCCTGAACCTTCCTTACATACAAAGAATCACTTCAGATTCCAGATTTCCAAATTACGGAAAAGCTGTACTGTCATACCTGCAGTATCAGACAAAGGAATCAAATGGGCAAACCCGATGAAGGAAACCAATATAAGCATGAAAATAAAGCTAATCCCCACGTCAGACACAGTAGGAGCATTACTTATGCTATCCACCAAGAAAGGAAGATTTCCATTTTCTTCCAACTGGCGCTGAACATTTGGTTTAATTGCAGAACAGCACTCATGATTACTTTCTGTGTACTCATCCAAGGTTGAAAAGCAAGTGACATTTGCAAAGGAGCTTATGTCAGTCTCTCTTCAAACACAGAAGAGCAAAACACAGGCCGATCTCTCTCCATCTGGTGTGACATCTATCCGCAGGTATTACCAGTGAGTTGTCTGTTAGTCCAAAACCACGACACAGGCAGAAAGGTCAGAACAGCAACACAACGGTACAGGCCGACAAAATACACCACAGTGCCTACATATTTGACTGTACCCCTTACCCTACAGCATTTTATACATGCTTAGAATCAAAAGCTACAAGACCACGAGCACGTTCAGGCTCTGTCCAGGCTGTGAGGCTCCAGTGCCATGAGCGCGTACCCATACTCGGTTTGTGACTGGAGGCTGCCAACAGCGGTGCCAGCACGCAGCCGGCACCTGCCTCCGCGCACCACATGCGCTGAGGGCGGCCAGCACCGCCTTCTGCGCCTGGACAGGGGCAGCGGACGAGTGCACCAGCTCCCGTGTGAGGCAGCTCCCGGGGCACGGAGGAAGGAGAAAGAAGGCACGTGGGAAAGAGGGAAGGAGGGAGGAGACCCGGAGGCGGCGCTGGTTGTCGCGGGCTGACACAGACCTGCTCAGAACCGGCGGCCGGCTCGGGAACCCCGGCCTGCCGCCCTTCCCTTCCTGCCCGCCCGCCCCAGCCGGCGCTCGGCCACGGCCGCCC